>JACEVL010000187.1:713387-931785 GCA_020284085.1 Aporrectodea caliginosa
TACGAGTCTAACAACCAAGCCTTTATAACTGGGGAAAAAATGAAAACAAAACGACCTAAAGAACAATAGAAAGGCCAGCTAAATAATGGAATTGCAACACAATAGGTTTAGCCAGGGCAGAAGAGCGTCATCAACACATCTACCATTCATCCGTGACTACAGCTTCAGCAGACAAGGCTGATGTATGTCCGTGTTGCAGCTGCATTCGACGGATGTAGCGTGACTGAGTCGAACTCTTCAGCACTCGGATAGAACGCACTGAGAGGCTCTGCTGCGATTCAGCCAGATTCGCTGTGGACGTCCCTTGCGTCAATCGTGACTTCAGTCATCAGTCATAGACAAACTGAACGTCAAATGTCAAAACAGTCGTCGTCAACGCTTATGTTGCATCGTTCGTCTAGGGCCTCTAGGCCAATAGTGGCAACAGCACCAAGGGGTCGTAGAAACATTAAAACACTTCACACATACAGGCACACACGGACATACAGACACACACACACACGCGTTGCCTAAACGCTACACCCACGTCATTGCGTGCCAGGCAGATTGATGTATTGAAGACAGTGGATATAATATTTTGCACAGCAGAAGGCGCGCAAAAGCACGTTTTAGAAGATGACTACGCCTTCTTTTGCAGAACACTCTCAGCTCACAACTTAGTGTGTAATGCAGTGACTGAGTCAAACATCTGTGACTACGATTATTTTACAGTATAACATCTGTCATAAAGTTAGACATTCGATCGCCAGTAAGCCTACATATTTGAAGTATAGCTTCATCATCATCATCAGGATCCATGGGCCGAAGGCCCGTAGGTGTCCAACGCTTGCATCGGATCCATGGGCCGAAGCCCTTTTGGAGTCCAATGCTTGCATTGGATTTCATTCGTATTTTTTCTTTACGAACGGAGTATCTGCACCCATCCGTTCGACCTTCGCGCTTCTCCCTTTAGAGAGAGTTCCAGGCTTAGGACTGGCTCGATATCCACATGTGGTATCAAAGGCGGCGATGCCGCCCACGTTTGCCAGCTTTTTCAGGGTTCCTGCTGAGCCTGTCCACCTCGCGTAGCGCCCTAAGGTGGTACTTCAGCCAAGACCTTCACCACTGATGGCATAGCCTCAGCAGGCACTCCCCTACTGACTGTTGCCACCCCATCACCACGTTGAGGTGTGAGTCGGACTTTGAGGGGGGCCTATAGGCTTATTTTTCAGTTGTTTCTATCTGGTAGATGGTCGCTACCTTAACTTGTGGTGATACAAAAATTTTTTACAGAAGTAGACGTATTGTATTGTATTGTATTTGAACACTTGTTATAGCGCCTCTACCAGATTGCCTATTCAGAGGCGCTCCCGACTACTGCGCGAACGCTGAATCGGAGTTTCACGCCGAAGCGCATGAGCAATTGCGAGTGAAGGACTTGCCCAGGGTCCCTACGAGGCGACTTTGAGGTGGATTCGAACCCGCAACCCTCCAGCTGCAAGGTACCGAACATACCCCTAAACCACCGCGCCCCAGTTGTATTGTGATGTGTTGTATTGTGTGTTGTATTGTACTCCACGTTTATAATGCGACCGAGCCACCCGCAGTAAAGATCCGAGAAATTAATCTCTGATAAACCGACCCGACCGGGAAGCGAACCCGGGGCGCCGGCGCGGCGAGCAGGCAACCAACCCACTCGGCCACTCAGGATCCTTACAACTTAAACTAAAAAGGATCTTTACGTGGAAACTGGGGCGGGGTGGGTGAGGTTGAGGTGGGGCCCATCGCTTTAAGTTTCCACAAGGGCCTTCGGAAGGCTAGCTGCGCCACTGACAACATGATTTTGTTCTGATATTTGAAGAGCTTTTATATATTTAATATCTATTCTGTGAAAAATATTAGTTTAATAAAGATGCATGGCCCGCCGGGAGTTGCACAATAGCTTGTTTTGGGCCTTGGTGCAAAATGTTTGGGAACCACTGCTCTGTTTATACTGTAAATTTGAAAGGCATGGCCTCTGCAATATGCCTCAGTAAGTGCTGTTTTTGACACTGTAGACCACCATCTATTATTTCTAGACTCGGCAAAAAGCTTTATTGTCTCTGATACTGCGTGGATTCATACATCTTCAATCGGTCTCAACTAGGCCTAGTGGTTATTGGTTCTGCTCGGTCTGATCTGTCTACACTGCTGGCGTCCCACGGAGATCTGCTATCAGCCTCCTATTATTCACAAATTTCACTCAATCAGCTGCATATCCAATCAATTTGAAGTCCATTTACAGCAGTATAACGATGACACTCAGCTTCTCATTGCTCTGTCACCAACGGATCAGTTCTACACAGCAATGCTTGAAGAGTACCGTGCTTCTCTTCAGTGCATGCATGGTTCTGCTTCAAGTGTCTTGCCATAAACCCAGATAAGTCTGAGGCAATCATGTTTGGCTTCGCCAACGACTGCACTCTTTCCTTTCTCGTGCCAGCATAGATCTGCTTTTACCAAAGCCACGTCTCAGACCACAGCCTGGCCTCTTGTTTGTTCTTGAATTGATTACGCCAACACGGTTTTTGCAGATAAGAGTCTTTAACGGATCCCTATAATTCTCCATATTCAGGCTATGTCTCCTAATTTTAGAGAGAGTCATTAACCTTGTTCTCGTTATCTTTATGAGACGTAATATTTTATGAGGTAGCTCTTGTACCAGTCTTAAATTTAGGCCACATTTTGCAATGTTTATGAATTGACGCTGAGTTTTTGCATGAAAGTTCTTATTATTACTTTAAATGGGAGCAAAGTCATACAGATAATAAAATCTGAGGCGGTTAGTCAGTCGGTTAGAACTCTGTCTTTAAGCAGAACTCAGTTACTGTGCTCTGAATGCAGACATAGGCCCCTACTTCATTGCTTATGCGTCTTTTGACCACATGACTTCATGATCTAAGTCATCAAATATTTGTACGTAAACAAGTAGTTGTTCAGATCATTGGTTAAATTTTCATGCGGGCCAGTGGTCGTGCGACCACTTTGATTGACCTTTTGAACCAGAATTTCGTTTATTTACGATTATTTCGGTCGGACGACCACGTGACCACGAACCTTGATCACCAAAGAATACATTGATCTTTCTCTTGAACTTCCTCAGTTTCATTCATGGTGCAAAAAAACCAAACCTTTTTCAAAATGAAAAGTTTTTTTTTTTGTTTTTTATAGTTTTTTGGTTTTTTTGGTTTTTTGTTTTCGAGATTTTCCTATTTCGGATCATAGAACTCATAAAAATGGCATAATGCCGTTCAAATTAATCAGATGCATATAAATGAAATTAACTAGTCAGTAATAATAGTCCCAGAGTAGACCTAGAACCGTAGAATGTCATAAAATGAAGTTAACAAAGACCATACAACAATTGCCAAGAGAGTTGAAGAGACGCCATTTTTGGCATTTATATAATTTCTAAATTTGTAAAAAAAAAACAAAAAAAACAAAATTTGGGTTTTTTTAAATAAAAAAAAAAAATAAAAAAACCAAGCCTTTAACAGCCCTGGTTTCATTCCCACTTGTTCTACTTCAAGTTAGGTAGAGATATTTAAGCCCCGTCAGCCAATGACCTGAATTAGGAATGGTAGGCGAGTCTGGTGGTGAGCACACAAACCACAAATTTCATTTTGAACATATAATTTTGTTACATTAAACCAAAGCTACAAAATAACGAACTGCGCGCTCTGGCTTTAAACACAAAGGATAGACAACGCATGAAGAGCCGAAATTCGATACCGATAGCACGATATGTAGATAAACCGAAGCGGAACTGACTTTGACAAATTACCGAAACCCTATGCGGTTTTAAAAACACCGATAACGACCTAGCAGCTCTGGATGGGTCATCTAAGCTGATGCAATCTCCATCAGAGTGATCGATCTAAGAAGCTACGAGATCTCTGCACCATAGACCTACATCGGTCAACGTCTTCAGACTAGTAGCCTACCGTGTTCATTTGAAAGCCTCCTTTAAGTCTCCTGGTCGCATCAGCGTCTGCTGCAGTGTTGTAGCCATGGGCGTCCGCAGTAATCTTTGTAGGGGGAGCAGAGTTTCAAATTATTGGCATGGGAATTAACTACGGCCTCTCTCTGGCCCGACGAAACCATTATCCCACGATACCAGAGGGGCAGCGTAGTCCGAGCTAATTGTTTACTTTCGCTTTTAATTACTTTATATATTTTAAAAATTCACCAGAGGTCGTAAACAAAATGACTTGTTTGCATAGAATAGCTATCGATGAACACGTGTAAACTTTAAAAATTAATAATGGTCAAGAACTCACCTAAATAATTGTTTTCGCAATGAAAAGCATGCTGTAATAATCATAATAATCAAAAGATTTTATTTTTGTAGAATATGCGCAAATTCCAGAAGGGAGCAAATGTTCCCCCTTGCTCCCCCTCTGCGAACGCCCATGATTGCAGCTACCATCAGTGCATAGTCTAAAGTTATGCAACAAATTGTTTGGCGCCCATATATTTTCAGTTGAACCATCATTTGAATTGCATGTATGTGTGCTTTATTTTCAGCGGATCCTATTTTCCAGACTTGTTCGATCTGAAGAGACGACTTGTGTTCCAATCCATAGGTTCCATCTGTTCCACACTCCCTGACGCTCGATCCCTGTCCTCGCTGCGTCCTTCACTTCTCTGAACAGAACGACCTCTGTAAGGAGGAGCGGAAGAGGCAGAGAACAACATGGCGGCCTTCATTGCCAAACAGATGGTCGGAAAGCAACTGGGATCTGTCAAAGGTTTGTGTGGATATTGGCATATTCTTACAACTATTGTATTGTATTTTATTGTATTTGAACACTTGTTATAGCGCCCCTTCCAGATTCCTATTCAGAGGCGCTGCAAAACTATCCATGATACATACATGTAGTGATATATACTATACATAATATACACGTCTGTGTATTCATATAATTATAGTTATCTAGTGAATTTTATTCTATTATGTTACCACATAGGTCAAACTATGTAGTATAGAGATAACCACGTTTAAATGGAAAACGGAACTTTAACGTTTGATGCAACATTTTCGTTGAATATAATATACTGTACTGTACTGTAGCATCACATAACATACCATAAACTTAACATAACGTAACTTAACGTGACATGATATAATAAAATTATAGCATAACTTAATATTATATTATAATAGAATAAAATTTATATTATAAAATATAGCATAATATAATATAACAAGGGGTGTAACTTTTAATTGGTTCAGGAGACGTGTAATCATTGAAATCGCTTAAACGTTTAGCAAATTAAAAGAAACAAAACAAAAATGTTAATAGGTGTTATACCTCTAATTTCCTTCACCGTCTTCCGTTTCTGAAATTTCTGTTACGCCCCCTCTTGAGTTGCGCACATGCCTCGCTACGGCCCTGTGCATATTAGATTCTACTTACGTGACGTATTCTGTTAGTTAGCTTGCTTTTTTGAATGAAAAGTTATTTACACAAAATTCGACAACTTCGAATGCATATTAGGTGCAAAATAAAGCGTAAGAATCGCATTTTTGGTGTGGAAATGTTTAACGCCAGTGAGGCGTCGGACTCCAAGGTCGTTTGCATTGTTTGCAAACCTGTACGGGCGTTGGATAGTTTTTCTAGGCAAACACTCTGTCATGATTATGGGAGCTGCAGCCACAGCGAGGAAGACAGCGACAATGACGAAAAAGGGATGACTTTCTGACAACAAATGACTGATAGGTCTACTGAATTTCATTAGTTTACTAAACCATAGGACCGCCTACTGATTTATATTTAAGCCTTTATAACTTAATGCGTCCTACTCTGTAGAGCTCGTTTAATTAACTCTTGTCTAACGAAGATGCATGGTAAAAGCAGGACCTACAGAGGACAGAAACGTGCTGCTCATTGATTACATGCAGGTCTTCTTCCAGAAGCATGCACTCCATGTTCCCTAACAACCCACTGTGCTGTCCGATCTAGAAATGCCGTCACTGTTGCTTCCGTGTTGATCCTTGTAAGCGCATGTCTTATGCCCAGTCATGTCAACTGTGGAAGGGAATCCGTTTATTGGACTCCACGTGTGTGCGTGGGGGGAGGGGAACTGTCACGGGTGACTCTTCTAGTTTAAGTGCATTGTTTTGTTAGATAATAAAACTTCTGTGAAGAATGACATTCAGCAGCGCCTCTGTCTGATCAGTCTGCTCTTGAAGTGGCGCTATATAAATGTTGAATTATAGCTAGAGTAAGACTCATACAGCCAAATTTATCATTCTACGCTGCGATGACTCTTGTCCACTCTTTGATTCTGACTCTCCTGGACTACTGTAACTCCGTCCTGCCAAAGTCCTGCCAAAGTCCCACAAGAGACAGCTCCATTCCGTCCTTATAAAGCGCCGTCCGAATTGTTGCGCTAACATGCCAAACTTCTCTCATGTTTTAAGTTACACTGGCTTCCAGTCGAAGACAGGATTACGTTCAAGATTCTCGTCATGGAAAGAGCTTCGTTCGGTGTGGCCTCAAGCCTGGTTGACGATTGTTGCGTTCAGCGGCCCGTGGGGATTTGTTGGTCTCGTGCTGGATCTCGTCTCATCGATCCCTTTAGAGCAGTGGTTCTTAACCTTTTCAAGGGAGCCGAACCCCAAGAGAAATCCATGACCACTCACCGAACCCCTCAAGTTTGAACAATAATTTTTTAACTAATGGGAACAAAGGAAATGAAAAATTGTACCAAAATGTGATACAATATTAATACATTCAATACATGAATATACTAACAGTTAACTAACCGTACCAACACTACCAATTGCATCTTAATTTGTCCTTTATTAAATAAAAGTCGAAAAATAAAAATAAAATAGCAAATGATTTTTCACTCACACTCACTGACCCTGAATATGTATATATTTCAGAGGACCTCTGCCGAACCCCTGGCACTGGCTCACCGAACCCCAGGGGTTCGGTCGAGCACTGGTTAAGAAACACTGCTTTAGAGCCCCTGCAATTTACATGTTGTAGATATTGCTGTTGTAATATTATGAATGAAGGATTACTTGATTGATTGATTGCTGACGTACATCGATGTGGGCACACCGCACTTCCTCGTGAATTGGAACAGTCTTCCAATAAAATGCGTACTATTCTGCAAGAGGCAGCTCAGAAAACATTCTCAAGCTTTAATAAATCGCACCCCCTTTCGCTGTTCAACCCCCTTGCGAGGTTCCCAAAAGGCGTTATATAAATTGCCAGATAGGCCTACATAATATATTTACTTGCATACATTATACATTATACATATGCATACACAGATAGACGGCAGTGTGAATAGTTTGTGTCAGCTAATTTAATCAGAGTCCCTGCACCGTAGAGCTGAGCTGAAGCCAGCGGTTGGTCGATCAGGAGAATGCTTTCAAAGAGACAAACGCCGATGGACGAGAGATTCTTTTTCAATCTGATGCTAGCAAGAGCGCAACCGTCACAATACAAAGTTACGTCAATGGATGTTAGACGTCCAGCCATCAGTATAGGCTGAACGCAACGAAAAACCTTTTAGTGACCGTTGGTCATGACCCATGTGCGCCGAGTCCCCGGTTGACCGCCCAGGACAATTTTCAGTCCCAAGAAGGTCTTAAATCGCGAACCATCATAGGTTGAATTTATTTACGGGTTCACGTGGCTCCATTACTATCTTAGCAAACCAATTAAGCAGTTGACCTGAATGACCTCATACACAATCGATCTTACTTGACAAAAGAACCGACGCAGGTGTGTGCATAGAAGACAATCTCAGTGACGCTCATGAAAGGCGAATGACAGCACAAAGATACGTACACGGATTTATATTTCTATTGCGTCAGCTACTATATATTGAAAGGTCGTCATATGTTGTTAAGAGCAGATGTTCAGAGGACATTCATACATGCATGTAGTATATAACATGCATGCACACATACATTCATGCACACCTCATGTACATTGTGCTATGTCTTTCGTGCAACATGCAAACAATTTTGGTGTTTAATTTCTTGCTGCTACAACATTTTGTTAAATCATTTCCATCCCTTCCTTCCTCCGTTCGTCCGTCCGTCTGTCCGTCTGCATAATTATGCGGTGCATATACAATATTAACTTAAGTAAGTAAGTATTTTGGTGTACATTACGGGGCAGTAGGTCATGTAGAACATGGTCTGAATCAGCACGACCAGCCCGAAGAGGCGGGTGTGGTGTCAGTCCTCTGGCATTGTTGTTCGAAACTTGGGTTGTTTTCGGGTTGGTATCGCAGCCGGACCATAAATCTTCATGTAATGATATCCTAATAAAGACAGCGATCGAAACTCTGGACAGAGCATCGTCTTAGTTGATGCACTTCACTGATAAGTTGCTGCTGATGATGGTTGACTAAAGATAGGAGGAAGGAAGTTTGGAATGGACAGATGGAGGGAATGGGAGGCGTTTTAGAGCTGACGCAACGGCCATTCTTCAGCGGAGCCGCCTTGGAGTCCATGGGTGCACTTTCGATTCCCAGCTAAGTCCCATGGAGGCGCACTCTTTATATTTTATATCTCGTATGTTATTCCTGAACTCTTACTAAGCTATTACCGTACTTCGTATACGTATGCTATCTAGTTTTTTCCATGTACACCTACAGCATTGTCTGTTGTTAACACAATAAACGAATATAATATTATGATGATGCCTTTTGATCCCCAGCTAAGCCACATGGAGGAACCATACGAGAAACAGTCGATCGCGAATTTCAGCCGTAACACATTAGCGTAACGGTTAGAATGGAGGTATTGGGTGGATGAAGAACTTTCCTCCCACTCCCTTCTCTGTCCTCCTCCGGCTGATCTGCATTGCCACTCCCTCGGCCGTCTCAATTGGAGACCATGCACCACTCTTGATGATTCACATCGGACGAAGAGGAGTGTTGTGCGTAGCGTACGCTCCTTGTCTCTGTCTCTATCTCTTTCTCTGTAGCTGTGTCCCTGCGCATGTGTCTGTGACACTCTGTGTCTATATGTGTGAGCTTAATTGCGAACGAAATAGATAGAAGATAAGAAAGCAGGGTGTAAGGAATGCCTTATATATGTATGGTTGACCTCCCGGATTCTGACCTGGCACCAAGACGTACAACAAAGCAGCCTGGCCATTGGGGACTTCATTTTGATATAGCGCCGGTGAATAAGTTGGTCTCCCTGGGGCGGCTTCCATGTGGCGCTGAGAAATTTCTAAGATTTACATTTACATAACATTACATGGCAGATCGTGCAGATTTTCCACTGCTGGTCATCTCGTCACCCTTCTTCCCGTCCAGTGCCATTCTCTTTCCCTCGAATGACCATCACTCAGTCGTTCCTTCCTTCGTTGTCATTCACGCCAGACACGTCTTCTTCTCTGTCGAATGCGTTTCCAGCTGAACATCTGATTGTTCTGACAGGTTGCGTCGGAAACGACGAATATTTATTGTGCGCCTCCAGTCCGCCTGGGATTAATCTAAAGATGATATGGAGCGCCACATCCACTCAGAGGTTCAACGGCGGTGGAGGATGGAGGGAGTGGAAGGGGTTTGGGAAGGAAGGCTGTTCACGGATCCGATGTTACTTTGCTAATATGGAAAATGATGGCCTCAGTGGGCAGAAGAGAACTCTCGAGCCTCTGCATAAGTAAACACGAGCACTCATCGCTTGTCACTCATCTCGTGCTTTCTGTTTGCTTTCGTTTGCATGCAATCATCACTTTCAGTAGTCAACGAGTCAGTCAGTCAGTCAGTCAGTCAGTCAGTCAGTCAGTCAGTCAGTTACTCAGTCAGTCAGTCAGTTAGTCAGTCAGTCAGTCAGTCGGACAGTCAGTCAGTCAGTCAGTCAGTCAGTCAGTCGGACAGTCAGTCAGTCAGTCAGTCAGTCAGTCGGACAGTCAGTCAGTCAGTCAGTCAGTCGGACAGTCAGTCGGTCAGTCAGTCAGTCAGTCAGTCAGTCAGTCAGTCGGACAGTCAGTCAGTCAGTCAGTCAGTCAGTCAGTCAGTCAGTCAGTCAGTCAGTCAGTCAGTCAGTCTGTCAGTCAGTTAGGCAAAAGCTATATATTAACCCGTCTGTCATGCAGGCAGTCCGACAGGTAGACAAACAGACAGACAGAGAGACAGACAGGCAAACAGACAGACAGATAGACATACAGACAGACAGACAGGCAAACAGACAGACAGACAGATAGACTGAACGGTGGGCAGACAGACAATATGGCATGTTAAACGTTGTCTTCAATCTCCCAAGAATCGCCTGAGAAGTGATGACAGAATGGCAGAGTGTTGTGAATGGCCAGAGGGAGGCAGACAGCATCGTCAATATCCTATTCATAGTATTCATAATATATTCGATGTTTGTATATTGACGGTGGCGGCATCTGCCATAATACAACAGCAATAATCAGGTGATCCCATGAACGTAATCATATGCAGCAACGGAAGAATGAGGTTGAATGATATGTGATATATATGGAGATGTTGATGACAACATTAAATAGGTCATCCACTATCTCATCCTAAACGAAACCAATCTTCTCTGCCTCATTTTCTCCATGGTCTCCTTTCGAGAGGTACATGTAGGCCTACATAGAGGGAGAAATACTGAGTTACATCTCATTGCATCATCATGATCATCGTCGTCATCATCATCATCATAATCATCATAATCATCATAATAATAATCATCATCATCATCATCATCATCCTTGTCCTCCTCCTCCTCCTCCTCCTCCTCCTCCTCCTCCTCCTCCTCCTCATCCTCCTCCTCCTGCTATCATTATGCATCATCTCCTCATCCTACTCCTCCTCATCATCATCATCATCGCCATCATCGTCATCATCGTCATCATCAATTGTCATTGTCAACGTCATCATCATCATTATCATCATCAGCAGCAGCATCATCAGCATCATCATCATCGTCATCATCATCATCGTCATCACTTTGTCGTCACCACCACCAGTCATCACCTGTAAGTGAGTACGCCCTATAGGCTGTAGTACATGTATGTCGCTGATGATGTTGTAACTGACGCAGGAGCCCTGGGAGATAAGGAAGACAAGGAAGACAAGAAAGATGGAGCGGACGAGGAGGACGAGGAACTGGAAGAAGCGAAACGTGAAGCAGAGGAGAAGCGAAAGGAGAAATATCGGAAGATGGAAGAGGAACGGGAACAACTGAGACAGAGCATCAGGGACAAGGCAAGTCATCGACAATTATCATCTAATTTAACGAAGAGGAATAGAAATTAGTTAGCTCTTCCACATCACCTGATGCAGGTGAAGTGATTGAACGGGATTGGACGAAAGAGGTTCCGGATTTCCGTTCTATTAGCGAGAGGCCAACTGTTAACGGTCGTTTGTTTAAATCCATAGAAAACGATGCATCTTTCCTCCCTTATAAATCCAAAATCCCTGTACTATTTGACTTGAAATTTGACAGAGGTTATTGTGTCGAATAAGTCTCCGTCTTTGTAAAGTTTTTATAGCCATTAGTTAACCGGTGGCACCTCCAGCGACGCCCAACAAAATATGTCCATTCGATGTCATTATATATATTTAGACCTATTTGTTTCTCGAAATAGCGTACAGCTTACTACTGTATGCGAGGGCTTTAGGTGACAAGTCCTTTGTCAGCTTTGACCATGATTAGAAACCGTTAGCTTCCACAGACAAAAGTCACCCACGTATATATGTCACGTAAGACTGCGAAGGTAAGAAATGTAATCAGTCTTAGCTGCCAAATGATTTCGGTTGAGATCTTTGGCGCAGACAGGTGGACAAGCGACTGATTACTTCAGGTGCGAGAGACGGTTGTAAGAGATGATTTTGAACGCATTTGCTCAACACGACACACTGTCTCCGGTTCCATTGCAAAGGAGATAAATTCGAGAACTGTAATTAATCGTTTTGAGCAGACAAGAACAGCGGACAAAAAGCAATCGTGTTCTTTCTGACGTGTTTGCTCGGCAATCTAATCCAAACCACGACCGCTGAAGATGACAGCTGCACGTCGACATGCTTTCGTCTGTAATTAAAATCACAAACCTTACAAAACACGAGCGCTGACATCAAGCGGGAACCAATCTATTATATAAAGACGGAGCATTTTGAGCGCTTGCCTTTCACGGAGGGGGTTCGAGCCTCACGTCAGACAGTTACTGTTTGGGGAACTTGAACAAGTCTTTCACGCACAATTGCTCAGCGCTATCGTATAATAAATACCAATATAACAGTAATAATAGTAAAGACAATAATAATAATTCAGAAAAACGACAACGAAATATCACTTCATATTGATGACGAAAAGGTAGTAGTGGTGGTGGTGGTGGTGGTGGTGGTGGTGGTGGTGGCGGTGGTGGCGGTGGCGGTGGCGGTGGCGGTGGCGGTGGCGGTGGCGGTGGCAGTGGCAGTGGCAGTGGCAGTGGCAGTGCAGTGGCAGTGGCAGTGTCAGTGGCAATAGCAGTAGTAGTCATATTGATGATAATACTTTATTACTACTACTACTATTATGAGCCAAGTTCATTATTATCCAAGTCCTGCTTCCTTCGATCTTGCGGTCCAAAGGTCAGCTGGAGGCAGAGGTCGAAGGTCAGAAGTCGTCTAGAACTGTAGCAGACGTTCAGAGCCACTTGGCGGGAACTGGTCGCTGCAGACGGCGCTGTAGACGTTCTTCGATGGCGCGCCATATCTTTCCTTGGATTGCCAGATCTCTCCTGATTGATCCCAACCGAGGTGCCCTTGAAAGACAGGCAGTTTCCTAATGGACGCTGGAGCAGATGGCTGGTCTCGTGCCTATCACTGCTTTGATCCTGCTTCCCACTTCTTGAACAGACTCCAGTTACTCTGGGTGCCAGCTTCCTACGGCTTCGACTGCAATAGGAACGAAATGGTGTGACTGCGAGATAGCAGCATATTTTCATTACTTATTATGAGCTGTATTTTCCGCTGCGGCACCTGTGTTTTGTGATGTTAAAAGCTCGTAAGATGCTACGAATGTATCCTGCACCGTGACAATGTGACATCTCACGCCCAGCTACGACCTCTGGACCAAGGTATAGCGGTGACTCCAGCAGGTCTTTTGCCGTCAGATAAGGAGAGGCCATTGGGCACTTTAACGGCCGGTATTTTGGCTTTGGTGAAACTCAGCCAAACCACGTTATTGATCATACCGTGTCGTTGTTGCCTTCCGCGTCTTAGATGCAAGATAATCCGCGATGGCCATTTGGCACCACATTTACATGTGTGCTTTTGACATAACGCAGTGCCCAACTGGATACCGGCTGCTGTTCTTAGCACCTCTCCTGACATCCGTAATCCCGCTGTTGTTATGGGAAGTGAATGAGTGTGGCGATTGCACATCTAACAATAGGGCTTTAACAGCAGAATCACTCGCTCTTTCTGATAGGCTTTGAAGTGAATGCGAGATCAATGCGCTGTCCCATTCTCATTGTATACGAGCCTTCTGTTCGATGGGAGGAGGTGCGTTCGATCTCGAAGACCACGAACTAGAAGTTTCTTCATGGATCTGTGAACGTTACAGTAACATCGTGTACAAGTCAGTCTTGAAGGCTTCGCATGCCAACGGCTGATGCGAAAAAGGCGGAAGTTGCCAGCTGCTACAGACACTACGGATGCCCAGACCATCGTTTTTCACAGGTAAAGATGCGTGGATCCATTGATCGTTGCTCACGTGGATATTGAGAAGGATACACAGGCCTTTTCTCAAGATTTCGCCGAAGTCACGTACGTCTACAGAGTCTTTCGTCTAAAAATCAGGCTGATGTTCTTAATGTGTATAGAGCAGCTTCTGTATGTTTAAGCTGCTCCTCAGCAGAGGCAATGATTCGTGTGGGTGTAGCGTTTCAAGCCTTCTGATCACTTTAATCTTTTTCTGGATGCATTTATCGACAACCCTGCATGGCAGTAGCGGTGCTTCCAGCAATGTCAAATCTTCAACGGCAACATTTTAAAACTCAGTGGAAGCCTGATGCTTGTTTACTTCATATTACCCATATCGAATGCTTCACGTTTGGCCCGATTCAGCTGTAGACCATACATAGGCGCGTGTTTCTTTATCAAGCTGATGTTTTACTAAACTTAATCAATCGGTCCATCAAGAGTAAGATTTTCCAATAGATAATATTTAATGAGGTTCTCAGACTCTCAAGAAGTGAATGTATTGCCAGGCAAAACTCCAGTGGTCCTAAGGTTCTTGCTGGGTACCTTTCTCTGAAAGAATAGTGTGCTATCTCGTCTGTAGTAGGGCGCGCAGGCATAGGCCTAGTTGTCAAAAACGCTTCTGTATATTTCTGGAGTTTTTGCTGCTATAGTCACCGCCTTTAGCATTGAGTCTCTTCTCAGAGCATTGAAGACATTTGGACGTTCTGGTTGCGTGGACAACAGCCTCGGCCCCTACTGATACACCCACACCGATTCGGAGGTATAACCGATTTTGAGATTGGTATGGACTAACAACATGGTATACACACTTGACGGCCAGGCGTCGCCACGTGTATCCTATTGTGATTGATTCATTCCGTCATATTTTCCCCGTGTTGCAGATGCAGATAGTGGTGGTGTGAAGTCTACCGCAGTAGTAGTAGTTAGTGGTTAGTATTAGCGGAGTAGGTTGTGTATGTGGCAAAGTAACGGGGCCGGATTACGACTACCGGAGGCCCGAAGCCAGGAGCCGGGTTAAGACATCCGGAGGCCCTTATGCCTAACCCCAAAGCAAAGCCAATTACCAAACTACTGGTATCTGAACACAGAGTTTTAGACATAGGCATGTACAGACTGTGAGTGTGAGTCTGTGACTAGGGTCAGTACTCAAAAAGGTAAGTAGTAACTAAAACTTACTAGCGCTAAAAAACGGTTCAGGTTAAAGCACTAAATTATTTAAAATTATACAAAAGTATGAATTTGCTAAAACAATTCGATTTAATTTCTCCGAATTTGGAGGCCCTAAAAACCTTGTGGAACCTGTGGGCCCTTAGCCATGGTTTAGTTGGCTTATGCCTTAATCCGGCACTGCCCACAGATTATGTGGAGGGTCATCTCCAGACAAATTACATCGAGAACTAGTAATATCTAAATTCCTCAGGGGTCCTGTATATCTCGGGGCAAAAAAATGATAATAATGATAATAATTGCAATAATAAAACGAATTGCGATTAAATCCTCAGTACATTTTACTGCTTAATCAATGTGATGTGATGTAATCTTCTGATAAGCCATGACAATATGTTTGCCAGAGACGGAGTTGGGTGCTGTTTAATTCTGAGGCAGAGTAACCCGCATAATTGAGCACCTCTGATTCGTTTGCACTGCTAGAGGTGCTATGTAAATAGATAGATACAATACAATACAATAATATTCTGTGGATTGTGGAATCAACATGCAACGCAACCAATGGCAGCTGCGGCCGACCAAAGATGGCGGTCTTCGTTCGTGACTGTCCGTCTTCCGTCGCCTTCTGTCAAGAACGTCCGAAGGCAGCAATTCTGAAGACGATATCCGACAGGGTTGCATGTCGCCGGCCGTGCATCTGATTACTCGGCTGTCACCACCACCACCAGCAGCAGCAGCAGCAGAGGCAGAGGCAGAGGCAGAGACAGAGGCAGAGGCAGTAGACGCTGGATAATTGCTCTAATGATGGCTGCGAGGAATAGTCGTTGGTCGTTAGGAGAGAGGACGTCCGGCACCAATTACTGCTCCATCACAGAAATAGACGACCTTTAGAGGAACATCCTCTCATGATCAGCAGCAGCAGCAGCAGCGAAATAAGCCATAAGAGGAGAGATAGAAGTAAAGGATGGAGAGAAACAGACAGAGGCAGAGAGACAAAGACAGAGACAGAGAGAAACAGAGAGACGGTGAGCAAAGAATGGATGGACGGACAAAGGGCGTCCTTTGTTCACGGAAGGAATGAAGAAGTCACGTGATAAGCCTGGAGGAGGAGGAGAGGAAGGCGGAGGATGACGACATTCCATCCGACATTCCGTCTTTTCAATCAGCCAAAAAAACATTCGCAGAAGAACGAAGGCAATTACAATGACACGACACAGCACAGTGGGGGAACGGGAAAGGAGCTGGGGTGGGGGAACGGGGAAGGAGCTGCAGGGTGGGGAACGGGAAAGGAGCTGCAGGGTGGGGGAACGGGGAAGGAGCTGCAGGGTGGGTGGACCAGGGAGAAAGATGAAGCCAGCAGTTTTGAAGAAGAAAAACAGGATTGGAAAATAACGACAGGTCTGAGGAAGAAAAGTAATGATCGAAAGTGCCAGAAGGTACAAAATTCCAACAGAAAATAATTGCTGTCATATAATATATGTATTAAAATGGTAAATAATTAATTGTTAAATAGGCTACCTAGGGCGTAAGCAAGGCAATTCGTGTCATATTTTGTGTAGCGCAGTTGTAGGATAGGATATAGTCATAGACATTCTGGCTTTTCAATTGGCCAAAACATGAAAGATAAAAAAGAGAGGGCACAGACAGGAAACACGCTGAGGCAGATAAAGGAACGGGAATAAAGGAATAACTTATACGATGGTTAAAGGGATGTATAATCTGCGCATGTTACTGTTAGACACTGACAGAAACTATTGTAGACTTTGAGAAAGACAGTTGGATAATTACTGGTTTCTTTTTGTTGATTTAGTACGGAATCAAAAAGAAGATTCCACAAGATCCTTCGCTAGATCCCGGACTCGAGGGAAGACTGGGCAGGAAGAAAAAAACTCCGGAAGAGTTGGCCGCAGAAGCCAGCATGGACATGGAAGATTCATCTGCTCAAAGTCAGTCCAAACATAGTTGACACCCCTCTTCATTTGCCTCCATCTTCCCTGCTGCAATTCCTCTTCCGTTTTTCTCTCTTTGTCTATGTGTATCTGTCTGTCTGTCTCTGTCTGTCTGTCTGTCTCTGTCTGTCTCTGTCTGTCTGTCTATCTCTTTCCCTCTAGCCTCTTTAGTTGAATGCCTCATTTGCGAATTTAGTGTATTCGGATATGAATGCATGATTATAAAGCGCCTGTTTAAAACCTAAACATGCACTACAAAAGCAAATGCTTATTTTAGTACTAATACTAAATCTATACTTAAAAGTAATGACAATTCTAATGCAAATTACGAAACTTAAGAGTCCGCTCACGAAAGTCGTCATTATTTTAGTCTAAAATCTACATAACCTTTTTGGGCGCGTTGGAGTCGGGAGCGCCTCTGAGTAGTTTCCTTGAAGGGGCGCTATATAAATTGAATTCCCGAATGAATGAATGAATAATATATCATTACTTTGCTTATGTATCATAACTCTCGATAGAGAAGAAACATGATTCTCTCAAATTCGGTCCGAGTACTGGCAGCGTTTAACGATAACCAAAAGCATTGTCTTCACAACCAAAACCATTGTCTTCACAAGGTGCTTGGTTGGTCGTTGCCCTGACGTGTTCCAGGTCACTGCATTGTGCACGGATTCCCGACGGTTCCTATACTGTCTGAGTTCCGGATCTGACAGTGCTAACAATGCTTATTCTCCTTATCTTAATCTGTTTATCAACACTGTATCCGAAGCATGTTCCTGGTTGCGGTGGCAGCGGTGTGCTAAGCAGCTTAGCGTAATAAACGAATATAATGGCAACACTGAATGAGTCCTATAGCGAATACCAGGGAATGAAATAGTTCTCCTAAGACAGATTTCCTATGACAAGGTTAGATTTTGACTTTACTTCATAATTTGCACTATGCAGCAGTACTTTACAGTGGTGTGCCAAAATTTGGATTCACTTGCCGATTTTTGTAATTCTTTGATCAATTGTTCTGTATTAAGGTAAATAGTGTACTGGTGAACATAATAAATGCACGCAAAATTACTGCTATTTACCTATTGTTTGGTTACCGTTTTGCAGCTTTATTTCTTTGAATTAACATGACAATGATATTTACCACGTGGTGAATATGCCGATATGAAAAAAGTAAAAAAACAAGCACATCACCGGCTCATGCTTCTTCTGTGTCTAGTAGGCCTACACGTACAATGTGTTGAAATGAAATAGCAAATTGTATCGTTAAATTAAACTCCACATTTCTAAAGTGCTACTCTTAAACGCAGGGCAATAGCTTATGCGCGAGCGGCTGTTGCTTTTCAAAGCTAAACAGGCCTACCTTCCCTGTAACACTCTTAGCTGCATTAGCTCCAAGACTGAATTCCAGAACTTTGCACACCACTATACATCACAAGTGGAACCCATCTCGGTTCCTGAACTAGACACAGAGTCTGTCTTCATGACTGATTGAAATTTTCAGTGAATGTTTGCATGAATGCATGTATGCTGGATTCTCATAAAGCCCACTTTAAGAACTCGATCATTCTCTTCCACGGCGGTTTCCCTTCTTTGCCACAGATTCCGTATTTTCGAAAAATCTGGACGACTTGACGTCTAAGGTGACGGATCTTCCGGGAAAGATGATGGGCGCCGTGTCTGGAGTGACGGACAGATGCACTCTACAATAAGAACAACAGCAGAAGCAGCAGAAGCAGCATTGCCAAATCAAAAGTGAGATTGTCATTGTAATGTAACGTGTGTAATGTAAATCTTCGAAATTTCTCAGCACCACACAAAAGCCGCGTCAGGGTGACCTACTTTTTCACCGGTGCAATAGCAAATCAAGTCCGCAATAGCCTTCAGGTCAGAATCCGGGGAGGTCAAACCGAGGAGACAGCTTGGTGCTGCGGTGGCAATCGGTGATGATGGTGGTGTTGTCGGTGGTCGTGTGGTGGTGCAGGAGTAGAATCAGGATAGGACAGCTTGAAGAGATCGGTTTTCAGTCGTGAGCGGAAGACAGCAGAAGAGAGTGCAAGTTGGTTTTGCATTATGCACTTCCGAGACTGACAGAAGCAGTAGTCTATACATTGATTTATATTCGTCGTCGGCTGAAGATCAATCGCACAAACATACCTGAAAATTCAATAAGTGTTGATTTAGGCCTATTTAAGATTCACGAGTCCAGTATGATCTAGACTAAGTCTCTCTGTCTCTTTCTCTGTTTCGGATGATCAATAGATGTAATCTACCTGTAAATTCAGTCACGACCGATTTACTGTCTCTGTCTGTCTCTTTTTCTGTCTCTCTATCTCAAACAGGCTGCACCTAGTAGGCCCACAGGAGAATGTTTTATGTAGTCTATACATTGATTCACAATATCACGACAATAGAATCAAGCTGATGTTCGAATTCAAATTCAGAATGAGGTGTAGTTTTAAATTTCAGAATGCAGAAACGGCGTCGCAACTTATAGCCAATAACATATAATTGTAGGCCTATATGTTTTGCAATTGTTGTCTTTTGCAGGCTCGTTCTCTCAGCAGAATGACTGTTCAACAAAAAGAGGTGGAGGTGAAAAGCAGAAAGAGCGGGAACGGACTTGTTACATGTTGTTTTGCTTTGGAAAATCACCGGCAGGGTTACTCTGTGTACGATTAATCTCACAAGAAGACCCTCGTCGTCGTTCCCTCTACACGCTGCTAGTGTAACTGCTGGGTGCGAACCCAACGCCATCTGGCTAGTCGTCGTGATATTGTGACAATGGTCAGTATATATATATGCTACTGCAGCTGCTGTCAATCTCCGCAGCGCATAATGCGAGACCAACTGTCACTCAAATTCGTCCGTCAGTGGCCGAAGCCATTAAACCAGAAGGACAAAGACGACGATGACTAAGATGAACAAGCCCATGACAAGAAAGTAAAGACAGAACAGACGAGGGAGGACGAGGAGTAACAACATTACCTTACCAGCATTTTCATGGGCATTAGATGGGGCCTATATGGGATCTATACGGGCTCCATACATGGGAATATTGGCCCATATGGACTCCATGTGGGCGGCGTGCTGGCAGAGTATTTGGCTTCTGTTATTCTTGTAAGGCTGTTGCTTTTATCGGGCGCATAAACTGGTTGCACCAATGCCGTAATAATCTGCCAAACTGCGCTTAACCATCTCTAATAAAACACTGAAATAGAATGCATTAACGTAATTGAAAATAGTTTAACTAATTTAGCATAAACATTATCATTATTTCCAATTCAACTGCAAGTTGTAACGTGAACTCGTCGATCTAAAAAAATCGCAAGATTAAACGCTGCTAATTCGCTTAATCTCTCCAAAACCAATTCATCTCTAAGCTTAATGCAAGGCGTCGACTTCAATACAGCTATCAAATGTAATTACTGTTGCAGTCGCAACTGCCAGGCCTAGTATTTATAGCGTGGCCACATTTGCACCGTACGTAGTTTAATCTCTTTAATCGGCGTTATGCAGTTTTTTGTGTCATGCGTTGTGATAATTATATTTTCCTTAATTAAGCATTGGCGTGATGCATAATTAGACGGCCAAGATTCGGTAGTCTTTGATCTTTCCAGATTCGAAGAACATTATGTCTCAGCGACTCAGTTGATGCATGAAGGAAGTAATTGAGTTGGTAGACGAGTGGTTGAAGTTGAAGAAGAGTCGATTCTCATTCAGGCCTCTGCTCGGGATCTGTTAACTCCTCGAATCTTGGGTTTTCATTTCACAGCGACTGTGTTAAGATCAAGTTGACAGAATGATTATTTTTTTGTATGTTCTGACAAAACGAACTAAAGAAAGGTGGCTCAGTGATCACGAAGGAGAGTCAAAGGCCACAAAGATGACCCTTAAACTAAGCGTTGGATGCAATTTGTAAAATAAATCATATGTTGTCGTCTTTACTTTATCTGTGTGTTTGATGCTACTTGTTTTGGTTATGAATGTGGTGGTGGTGATGATGATGATGATGATGATGATGATGATGATGATGATGATGATGATGATGATGATGATGATGATGATGACGACGATGAAGATTTGCCAACTTATAAGATAATAAGATTCGGAAGTCTGAAATTCCGAATTACTCACATTTATCAGATGTTACCTCAAGCAACCAAATCGATAAATGAATCTGAATTTGAATTTAATCGGCAACTTAAAATACGAATCAGCGAATACCTTATGCCCTCATAATTGGATGAATAACTTTTTTTAAACTATCAAGCATTCAGGTAATTGATAGAGAAAGACGGAAGGTAGGAACTATGTTAAAAGGGAAGGAACCAAGGACGTGTGGATGGAAGGTAAGAAAGAAGGAACGAAGGAAGGAACGAAGGGTGGAAAGAATGACTTATGGATGGATGGTAGGAAAAAAGGAAGGAACGAAGGGTGGAAAGAAAGAAGGAAAGAAGGGAGGAACGAATGAAGGAACGAAGGATGGGAAAGAAGGACTTATGGATGGATGGTAGGAAAGAAGGAACGAACGAAAGAAGGAAAGAAGAAAGGAAAGAAGGAAGGAACGAGGGATGAGAAAGAAGGACTTATGTTTGGATGGTAGGAAAGAAGGAAGGAAAGACCGAAGGAAGGAACAAAGGGTGGAAAGAAGAACGGAAAGAAGGTAGGAAAGAAGGAAAGAAGGAATAAAAGACTGAAGGAAGGATGGAAGAAAAGATGATTATTTTGATCTTGGTCAAAAGGCGTAAGGAAGCAGATGTTCGCTGTGCCAGGGTTTCAAATCCACCGTTCAGTATTTGGATGTTCCGTCCAAGAGAACATCAGTAGTATATGTAGCACCGGATCAATTGTCGATCTCTAATAAAAACAATCTAAAGCAATATAACCTGCTCAGGACTCCTAATTTCTTCGCATCCTTCTCGCTTGAAATGGGTGTTAGCATTTAAGAAACATTCTCCTAACAAAAGTTTATTAAGGTCAAGTTAAAACTGTATAGATGCAAGGTTGTCCAGTTCCAACACAATTCCCTCTTATCTATAGGTATACATGCATATGTATATATTTTATTAATGTATTAGAGATTAATTGATCCTAGTTGAGTGATGGTGGTTTGAACTATTAATGCTAATCAAGTAAACCAGCATCAACCAGCATCTTAATCAATAAAATATTAGATTAGGTTCTGTCGATGAGTTATAGAATGTCTAGTCTTTTCTTATGACCTTTCAGAATAGTGTAGACTTTCACTGTTGTGGGGCCCTCAATATGGAATCACTTTCCCCTTCAATTCGCAGCAGGATTCTGGAGGGGATTTCACCGGCATCTCTCCGCTGCTTAAAAACCGTTCTCTTTTCTTGGTCCTGTCACGCTGAGAGCGCTTCTGAATAGCTCTGCTGTGAGAAACGCTTTACAAAATTAATGGTCAGAATAGATTAGATTAGATTAGATTAGATTAGATTAGATCCATCTGTTCTGAGGGAGACCAGGTTCCGAACTGGATAGTCTAAGAGTCTCAGAGCCTCAGAAGGAAAGACGAAGATGGTCTTTGGAGTGGCGTCGACTCTCATCACGGAAAGATCTTCGACTTATCGACCGGTTGATGGGAAATGTCTGTCCTGCGTAGACCCGCTGGACTGAGGGATATCCCGACTCTACGTCTTCTACCACTTGCGAGAAGGTGCTGACCGACGGTGAGGTTAACGTCTGCTGTGGACATTATCCGCTCTTCGATGCAACGCGATCAAGGACACTCCTAACATACGAAAGTATTTTGTAGCTTCGTTTGATTTATGATATTGTAGAGCTGACTGACACAAGGCTGATTTATATGCGCACATCAAGGAATCAAGTTAAATGGAAAGATATATCTACACGTGTGTTTACTAGGTTTGGTAGTTTAGTTGGTTCATTACGTAAATGCCCCTAAATGTTCGGAGACAAAGACTGAGG
Organism: Aporrectodea caliginosa; assembly: GCA_020284085.1. Taxonomy (NCBI): domain Eukaryota; kingdom Metazoa; phylum Annelida; class Clitellata; order Crassiclitellata; family Lumbricidae; genus Aporrectodea; species Aporrectodea caliginosa. The sequence goes on from JACEVL010000187.1 coordinate 736,157, forward strand.
ATAGAAGGCTCTGGGAACTGTAGCCCAGATTGGACAATATACATGTAAAGTTGACTCATTGCGAACTGTCGCAAAAAAGAGCGCTGGAGAGAGGACCTCAAGAGTGAAGAGAGGCAGCTGGAGCTCATCATCTACTGACGAACTTTAGTTCACAGTTTCATAATCATTTTAGCCGGGCGATTTATTTTTTGCAGTGGTACCGGTATAGTTTATTTGCAAATAGTTGTGGTTTCTTTCATATCTACAGCGTCTTTAAAATTGCTGCAAGTAAAAATAGGGAAATTTATGCCAAAAGAAGGAGCATTTCGAGAGTAATCATTGAAAGATTAAGGATGAGCAGGAGATATTAATATCTGTGCTGAACCTTTTTCCAATGAAAAGCGAAATGACTTGGCAAAGAAAACCACAGAGAAGTCAGCCTTAGCTGCACTTCGATCAATACCGACGCAGGAGCCATGTAGCTCACATGGAGATGGAAAGTGGAGGAGGAGCAGGAGCAGGAGCAGGAAGAAGAGGAGGAGGAGGACAGCGGTGAGGAGAGAGGAACGAGACAACGAGAAGAAGGCAGGAAAGAGGGAGGTTGAGTGTCGGGATAGGGTAGGAAGATAAAGAAAAAGAGGGCGAGGATATAGAGAAGGTCTCTGTGAATAAGCGAACTGTCCTTCTGGGTATTTATTTGATTACGGTTTGTATTGGTGCGTCATCGGTTGTTGCCTTGTGCTTTCGACAACGACGCTTTAGCAGTTTCTACTTTATGCGGACAAAGCTAAACAGGAATCCTGTGAATTGCATAAAGAGAATGAAGAGTGAGGGAGAAATGAAGCGAGAACGTAGAGTGTATTGAGGTCCAGCAAATGCTGCATGCGGCTGTGCTGGCTGCGATGGTTGCTGCACCAGGCACAGGCAGCCAAGATGCCCTGCAGTCATCTAGACCGGTGTATATCGATTTGGTTTGTCCTTCTCTTCGCCCTATGTCCTTCCATCCATCTGTCCATCCAACGATAGGCAGTCCGGGACATGCGCAGAGGAGACTTCGTCTGAATTCATGCGCAAATAAAGGACATCATACTTTAGAGAGCAAATCAGTTTATCATTTGGTACACTATCGGTCGATTGAAGGCACGCGAAGTAACGGGTAAAGTAGAGTGATGAGCGGTGGATCCGGTGCTCGATTCTCACTATCTTCACCTTCAGAATCGTCGTCTTCGTCCTTGGATTCAATGGCATCATCAGCAGCAGCATCAGCAGCATCAGCATCAGCATCAGCACAAGGGTTGGGAGCAGAAAGTGATGTTCCGACGTCTGACAACGGTCGACATCTGCAGCGGGGGCCCGAGAGAGACCACGACGTCGTCCTAATTGCCGTTGATGGGAGCAGGCAAGCAGAGGAAGCCTTTGACTGTATGTTTTTACACATGGCTGCTGTTCTACCTATATATGGTCATATCTGACGAAACTAGAAACTAACGTCATTGTGCATGGGCACACCAAACACAGTCGCCGTTGCCTGCTGTCAGACGTGCAATGCTTTCATTTTAGTAGCTAGACATACACTGTACGTGTTTGAGCGCAAAAACTCTTTTCTTAAATGTAATTTAAGTAATTAAGTAAGTTTAGGTGCCATAATGTAAAATCTAGTAAGTTACAGGCCATAGCATTCATAAACGTTGTTCAGAGACAGATACTATCCATAGTGTGGACATTATTTCAATAAGCACAAACTGTCTGACGATTGAGGGTTTTCTATATGACTAGAGAGTCTAGAGACAGAATAAATTATACGATATTTTATAATGATCAGCGTTTGACTGTAGGCGATACTTCCTGTTCTTTAAAATGTGACAACTGAAGCCTAGCGTTTAGAAGTTACGATGCAGACTTCTTTATAATGGCAGTCTATTTGTTGCTGTTAATAAATATGCAAATATTATTTCAATCTGATCAGCAATGGCAGGTATGCAATAACCACAAGGAATTCCAACTGAATCAGTAGCACTTGCATAGGCAATGAATCAGTCATTTAAATGGGGCTCAATCACTCCATATAATTAGTTCAAACTGTGAGCAGCATGATCCTCTCTGTCAACTGAATATGTAGACTGATTGCTACTAATATCACGTTTATGGTGACTTTATCAACATTAACTTGCACCCTACTGCTACTACTTCTCATTATTACTACTACTACAACAACGACGACGACGACAACATCATCAACAACAACAACATCATCATCATCAACAATAACAACAATTATCAACAACAATTACTACTACTACTGCTGCTGCAGCAGCTGCTGCTCTTACTACTGCTGCTGCTACTGCTACTACTACTACAACTACTACTGCCACTACTACTACTGCTACTACTACTACTACTACTACTACTACTACTACTACTACTACTACTACTACTACTACTACTACTACTACTACTACTACTACTACTACTACTACTACTACTACTACTACTACTACTACTACTACTACTACTACTACTACTACTACTACTACTACTACTACTACTACTACTACTACTACTACTACTACTACTACTACTACTACTACTACTACTACTACTACTACTACTACTACTACTACTACTACTACTACTACTACTACTACTACTGCCTATACTACTACTACAACTACTACTGCCACTACTACTGCTACTATTGTATAGCACGTTGCTTTATGGTTGTCATTCTCGCTGTCAGGTTCGGATTCGAATCCCGGACGAACCGAATATTTTATCATTGTATGGTTGCTAAATTCCAATAACGACTAATTATAATTACATATGGTTACTAACTACGTCGATTAGGATGACAACTTAAACGACAATAATTTAACCCAATTGGTATACATAGTTTTCGATTAAATGCAGAAAGCTGCCTGTATCTGTATTTCAGGGTATTTCGAGCACTTGCACAAGCCCAATAATGAAGTGATTCTTGTTCATGGGATTGAAGTTGATTCGATGCCCACAAGTGCTAGTAAGTGACCCAGTTCTTTATGCCCATAAGTGCTAGTAAGTGGCCCAGTTCTTTAACCACAAAAGCAAACAAATAAGTAAGCCAAGCATGCAGAGCAGACACATCTATTAGTCGACCGATCATTCATTCATTCATTCATTCATTCATTCGTTAATTTTATCCCTCTTTCGTTCGTTCGCATCTTCGTTTATTTATTTTTTACATCGATGATTTATTCCATTATTTTGTTGCTATTATTCGTTCATTCATTCCTTAGTTCCTTGATTCCTTGATTCCTTAGTTCCTTGATTCCTTAGTTCTTTGATTCCTTAGTTCCTTGATTCCTTAGTTCCTTGATTCCTTGATTCCTTAGTTCCTTGATTCTTTAGTTCTTTGATTCCTTAGTTCCTTGATTCCTTAGTTCCTTGATTCCTTAGTTCCTTGATTCCTTGATTCCTTAGTTCCTTGATTCCTTAGTTCCTTGATTCCTTAGTTCCTTGATTCCTTAGTTCCTTGATTCGTTAGAAGCAGGCGGAGACATATACCGACAATGAGAAAGAAGCACAGGGCATTATGAGTTACCAAATGACGCAGAATAAAAGGGAAAGATGGCAGATGGGAAACAGAGATGGATAGAGGCAGACAGACTGACGGAGACGAGAAGTGAAGCAAATGAACTTATAGCATTATTCATTCATCGAGAGTTAATTGATTTTACAGCTTGGGATCAGACAATGGAACTCGCGACTTCGAAGAGAAAAGAACTCGAAGCCAAATTCAAATTTAAGATGCGACAGAAAGGGGTTAGTTTTTCCTATTGCTAGCTAATGAATATCCCATTCATTCATCGATGAATGAATGGGAGACTTTGGTACTTGACCACTGTAACTCAGACGCCCTTCGGCACTGCTAGGCTATTTGCTTGGCAGTATGGCTCTGATGATAATCACATGTGCAATCTTCGAGACCTGACTGTTGTTCCGGAATATGAGTCAACTAACGAGACACAGAGTGTTACAGAACGACTTACCTGTGGGAATAGTAATCGTAATTGTAAATTGCACATTTCTTAAGCGCCCAGAAAATCTAAGTCGTAAGAATCAGCTTAGTCAGAGGCGCTCCAAAGAGATACGATGAAGAGGCAAATAAGGTCCGGCGAATCGACTCAAGTGAAAATGGAAGGTCAGGCAGCTGAATAGACTGACATCTATTCTGGGTGGTGTATGGATATGGAACGATTGAAAAGAAAACTGAAGTGCAGGATGAGGAGGAGTCGCAATAGAATATCTGACAGTATTGCCTTCAGTTTTTGAATGAAGGACCTAGCTGGCAGGTTCTTCATTCAAAACTGCATATTCGACGCAGGTCCGAACTGCGTGGAATATGCAAGAGGAGCAGGTATAATTATTAGCTGCAGATAGCATTGGTAGAAGCCGGTAGACATGCTTACTAATTTGCTTAGGCCTACACTTGCACATGAGAAGTTACAACAGGAAAAGTTAAACGTCAACCAAACACCAGCAGTCTTGTAGGCCTATGACTAAGTATAATTATAATTAGACGACCTGCAAGAGCTGATTAGGCTATATAGATAATTTCCGATGCTTTATAAATATTGTTGTGACGATAAAGTGTTCTGCCGTTTGATTTGTTTTAATGGGAAGATATTCGGTCGATTTCTGTCGGAGTTCGAGTGTCCGAAGGATTACATCGTCGAAATGGCCACGAAACAGAATTCGTCTTACATCGTCATGGGAACGAGAGGACAGGGAAAGCTACGACGAACGATCCTAGGAAGCGTCAGTGATCACGTCATCCACCATTCGCACTGTCCCGTCGTTATTTGGAGAGCTAAGTGACAGACAGATAGATGGATAGACTGACTGAAAACATGCATGCATAGGCCTACATACGTACATTATACTGCTTGACTGTTTGACTGACTTCTTCATTGCATGACTGACTGCTTGACTGCTTGAGTGACTGACTGACTGACTGACTGACTGACTGACTGAATGAATGAATGAATGAATGAATGAATGAATGAATGAATGAATGAATGAATGAATGAATGAATGATGGACAGACAGGCAGAGAAACGGAAGGGTGTATACAAAACTCACAGACATGATTTTCTGGAATGAATATGCGATTCGCCAACAGTAGCCTACTGCAGTTAAGGCAGGCGCTGTCTTCATCATACCAACGATTGAGGCATATGCAGGCTAATTATATACTTTGCAAAGACTATACTGAAACAGTCTTTGAACTTGAAAGTAGATGGCAAAAACTTAACGTATTTTGTCTCTAAGTACTATTATAGTCAGCGAAGAAGACCGACTGCGCATGCCACGTAGCCTACAGCTCTAGCCTCTGTTGTCCGGGTCAACTGTTATAGCCCTTGGTGTGAAAAGTATTGAGATCAAGTGAAAGATACGAGTAAGCCAACATAATACTTTTGTATGCACACCTATATAGAGAGACTCTTCAGGGCCATCACTCCGAGATCACAGGTTCATTCAACTAAGGCGCAAGCACAAACATTAGCACTGCGACGACAGGTCAATTCTCTTAACTTTACGATTTACGTTGTTACTAGAATAAATAATGACCCCGAAAACATTTTACTTCCAACTTCATGTATAGTCGTAAGTCCTGCAAAACCTTTAACAGTATTCAGGATAGTTTCTGCTAAGAACATAAATACTTAGGCCTACGCTTCGATTATTTGATTGAGAAACTATTGACAGAAAGTGAAATAGATTGACTATTATTCAAAGAATGGTCAATCACACCAAGTACCGGTACTAACCGGTCTCTGTCGTGCTTAGTTTCATTGTACCTACCAGCTTCTCATCAGAAACATAGACACATGCGCTAAGCGAAGTTCAAGCGAGGCGATTAGTTGGAAGCTCTAAGTGAGACATTAGAAGTTAACGCAGTTTATTAGACGTCTCAGTCGCCTTCTGTGTTTCTCATTTCCTATAGATCAGAGGTGGGCAAACTTTTGGCACATTGGGCCACATTAAACGCCAAAAAAAATCGGGGGCCAGATACAAAATTTCAAACTTTTAATTACAAGTAAAATTTAAAAAGTTTACCGAATTAAAATTAATTGTACTTTCCCTGTAACTTGTAGATGTATGCAACTGTGAACATGCATAACAATTTTCCCTTAATCCAGAGTGATTGCACTGGTTGCATTCATTAATTCTGGGCACTTATATAGCTCACCTTCAACAAACCTACTCAGGGTGTACGTTCCTAGCCCAACCACGGCTAATGAAAAAAAGACAAGTGATTTATAACACCCAGTTAGATTGGTCAGAGGTAGCAAACGCAGCTCCGATGGTATACGTCATTCCAGATGGAGGGCCTGCCACAACGTCGGACACTGGGCGGCAGAGATCACCTCTGGAGGTAAGATAGAGCACAGCCGACGGTGCAGCGTGAAACAAAAGCAGGAATCCGGTATGAGATCCGTTGGGCCACAGGCAGCAAGTGCAACGCATCACTCATGTAGTCAGAGACACGGGCGAATTTGGGAATTCGCACAAATGAGCCAAGCAGCCGAGCACAGAACCCGATCTAGTCGCCCCAGAACTCCAAGGTGAGGCCAACGAGAGTCGATCAACAGTGGTCAATTCGACTAGTAACAAAAGCATGCACAAGAACCACTAGGGCATCATGAGAAAGAGCGAGAAACTACTCGGAGCTGGAGAAGCCGATAATAACGGCTTCGAGAGACGAAGTTCACATTCGTATACTTTTTTTATCGAGTTCAAATTTAGATCAGCTAACTGAGATTTTTATTTGGATTTGTTTATCTTCGTAGTTGAAAATGTTTGTTCACAGATGTAAGTGGATGCGAATAATACAACCCGGAATAGCAAATAAGAAAGCAGCATGAGGAATTCTTCTTGCGGTCTGAATTTTATGACTTTTTACTTTTCTGAAGAATTGTTTGGACCAGATAAAATGTGTTGGCGGGCCGGATAAAAAGCGTTGGCGGGCCGGATCTGGCCCGCGGGCCGTAGTTTGCCCACCCCTGCGGTATGAGATCCGTTGGGCCACAGGCAGCAAGTGCAACGCATCACTCATGTAGTCAGAGACACGGGCGAATTTGGGAATTCGCACAAATGAGCCAAGCAGCCGAGCACAGAACCCGATCTAGTCGCCCCAGAACTCCAAGGTGAGGCCAACGAGAGTCGATCAACAGTGGTCAATTCGACTAGTAACAAAAGCATGCACAAGAACCACTAGGGCATCATGAGAAAGAGCGAGAAACTACTCGGAGCTGGAGAAGCCGATAATAACGGCTTCGAGAGACGAAGTTCACATTCGTATTATCGAGTTCAAATTTAGATCAGCTAACTGAGATTTTTATTTGGATTTGTTTATCTTCGTAGTTGAAAATGTTTGTTCACAGATGTAAGTGGATGCGAATAATACAACCCGGAATAGCAAATAAGAAAGCAGCATGAGGAATTCTTCTTGCGGTCTGATTTTTATGACTTTTTACTTTTCTGAAGAATTGTTTGGACCAGATAAAATGTGTTGGCGGGCCGGATAAAAAGCGTTGGCGGGCCGGATCTGGCCCGCGGGCCGTAGTTTGCCCACCCCTGCTATAGATGAATGACACGTAGCTGTGTTTGTGCTGATAACGTCAACGACCGCCTCTTGCATGATAACAGCCGCTGCGGTCTTACTTACGATTCTGCACAAAAGTCAACCTGCCCGAAGTTTCTATTGTATTGTGTTGTATTCGAATTCCAATGGCTGATTGCTACGACATTGAGAAACTGTTGATAGCAAGTGTATATCACCGTTCATCTGTCTCTATTCTTTTTGCTTTTCATTTGTATACAGGCTGCATAGAATTCAGTGCATCAACTGAATTAATATAATCGTAATCGCAAACTCCAAATTTATAAAGCGCCACGCGAAAGCTAAGTGCAGGGCACCAGCTTATTCACGAGCGATGCATCAAGTGCATGAGAGAGGTTTTCAAAAGGATATTCAAAAGGAGGTCGGAGTCCAGTTTCCAGATGGTCCAGATGGAGATATACAGGATGGGCGCCATCTGGCTGCCACACGTGTGTTGTGTTTACACGTCTTAAGTAGATTTTTGTTAGTAACGGTGATTCTGTCCGGCAAAAGACTTCGTAAACTTGGAGGAATTACACCTGCGGACAAGACGTATGTTGTGCCATCTTTTGAACAGTGATAGGGAGTATTTACCATTGAAATGGATCTGTTATGGCGGAGGCGTTCTACAGTCAGGGTGTACTCGTCACGGTCTGACGGTTACCGACGTTGTACGACTAATACCTCCTACACACATGGCCGAGGAGACAGCGCCGCTTCTATTTACGCTCTGCGGTCGGTAACGAATGGCCCTGACGGTCGGTAACGAATGGCCCTGACGGTCGGTAACGAATGGCCCTGACGGTCGGTAACGAATGGCCCTGACGGTACACGCTGCGCTGCGTCAGTTTACGCTAGGCTTAGTGAATTACATATTCTCAGATACAGAGGCTGCAGAGATGGATGCAGAAAAACTCGCCCTATTACGGTCGTTCAGCCAATGAGTCGGAAAGCCATAGGACGTCATGGACCCAGGGAAGGGCGCCCAAGATACCTGGTCCCGATCGAGGCTGAACAGCAACTCGAACCGTCGGATCAAGAAAGGATCGATGAGTCCGGCTGCCTACCTGGACTTTATATCGTAAATGCTCGATCTCTCGCCAAACCTTATGCGCTCGAACAGCTTCAGGCGGAGCTAGTTGGCTATGGAGCCCAAGTGGCAATCATTTCCGAAACCCATTACAACAAAACTCACCAGGGAACCACATGCCAGATCAATGGATATCGACAGTTTCGACGTGATCGTCAAGGGCGACGGGCGGGTGGTGTTGCTGTCATCGTCAGCAACGAACTAAAAGCCCCAGAAGTGGAGATCCCAGGCGACAACAGAACATTAGAGCTTTTGTGGGTTAGAATAGAGCTGACCAACAGAACAATGTTTGTAGGAGCTTTGTATCACCCTCCCCAGCCGATCTACGAGCTGCCGATACTGCTCGACCGATTGGAGAACACAGTAGACAGTCTCATGCAGACCGATCCGCGAGCACTGTTGGTCCTGGCAGGTGACTTCAACCGACTGCAGGAGACGGACGTTGTTGAACGTACGGGACTCATTCCTATGATTCATCCGCCAACAAGGGGTCGAAATACACTAGACCGACTGTTTACCTCGGAAAATAGCTACCAGATGATCAAGGTAATTACATCAGCCATCAAGAGTTTCAAGACCGACCACAAGGCCATCGTGGCGACGGGGAGACAGGCAGTGGTTGCCCGACACAAGAGCCCGGTGAGGGTATCCTTCCGCAGACGGACGCCGCAACAACACGCCTCCCTCCTGCCTATTCTTCCGGAGGTGGACTTATCAGCGGCCACCGCCATCGCTGAACCACAGAGGGCCTGGGACATGTTCTACGAGGATGCGCAGAGGCTGCTCGACATGGTGTACCCAGTACACACCATCACTATGTCCACCTCTGATCCAACCTTCTTCACCCCAGTCCAGAGCTCGAGGGTACGCGTACCCTAAAATAGAATACGTTAAAATACGTACGTACCTTTCAAAAAATAGAATACGCGTATGGTACGTATCAATGTTATCATACACGAAAATTTTATTTATCGTTTACTCGGCGACCCATAGCCTACGTATAATCTGACATTAGTGCATTACGTACAATGTATGCTGGAAGAACATAGACCTACAATATAGCATTGCAGCAATTTACTACGCTGTAAGCTTATACTGGGTTGTTACTGTTTGCCTAAATTAAATTGAACATTCTTATAATGAGCAATGACGTGGTTAACGTATTTTTTATTGTTTACGTACCCTATAATAGGGTACGTTAAAAAACGTACGTACCTTTCAAAAATAGAATACGTATGGTACGTACCCTCGAGCTTTGCCCCAGTCATTAAATACCTTCTTCGAAAAAAAACCGTCTCATGAGGACGGGGAAATTGAAGCAGCTTCAGCCCTAGACTCACGTGTCGGAAAACTCATTGAAAAGAAAACCAAAGCACACCTGAGTGGCATCAATCCACGGGACGGCCCAGAGGAAATGTGGCGTAGGGTAGGAGAGGTTACTGGGTGTAAAACAACTAAACAACGGAAGTGCGACATCACAGCGGAAGAATTCAACCAACATTACGCACGGATATCAACTGATGACAAATACGAGGAACCTCATCGGCGGTCAACAGCGCAGCGTGACACGCAGTTCATTACTGAGCAAAGACTTTTCCATCTATTAGACCATCTACATCACACAGCTGAGGGAGCGGATGGGTTGCCAGCGTGGTATCTTCGGCTGGCGGCGCCTGTCTTCTCGGGCGTCTTTGCCTGTCTTATCAACCAATCTTTAACCGAGCCACATGTACCCTCCCAATGGAAGACGGCCATTATTCTTCCTGTTGCTAAAGTGGATCAGCCGAAAGCTCCCGCCGACTTCAGACCGATCTCCATAACACCGGTGTTGTCTAGAATGATCGAGAGAGAGGTTGTCCATTCCTATCTATACCCAGAATTTCTTAATCCTCCAGTGGCACAGCAGTTGGCAGACCAATACGCCTTTCGACCGACCGACCGGGTCCACGACAGCAGCGTTCATATCAATCCTTCACAACATAACCGACATGCTCAGAACCAATGCCTACGTACGTAACACTTATCTCATTGGATTTTTCTAAAGCCTTCGATTCTGTCCGGCATTCAACCCTAACAAGAAAACTATCCCATATGGACATTCCCGACAATATATTCAACTGGTTGGTTAACTTTCTATCTGACCGACAGCACGCCACCAGATTCGCGGGGAAAACTTCAACACCGCGCCCAATCAATGCTAGTGTGGTGCAGGGTTCGGGTGTTGGCCCATCCATGTACCTCGTCGAAGCATCGGATCTCCATCCACTTCATCAGGAAAATAGGATATTAAAATACGCCGATGATACATACCTACTCGTCGGCCTAAAAATGAGAACTACCATCGAAGAAGAGCTGAAACACGTAGAGAATTGGGCAGAGCAGAACAACCTGCGTCTTAATACCGGAAAGTCCAGTGAAATGCCGATTGCCAGACGGCGAATTGAGTTACCACCCGATCGGATCAGCAATGTGGAGCGTGTAACATCAATGCGAATCTTGGGCGTAACCCTCCAGGACAATCTTAGAACAACACAACATGTTTCCGATCTGCTGAGTGGATGCTCAAGATCGCTCTACGCATTACGTATATTAAGGGCCCATGGACTGTCCTCTGAGGCTCTGCAAGAGGTCGCTCGAGCCACATCGGTCGCGAGGCTCCTCTACTCTGCCCCAGCCTGGTGGGGGTTCACATTAGGCGAAGACAGAGCTAGAGTGGAGCGAATGTTGAACCGGATGCGGCGACTTGGATTCCTTCCGGCGACGCCACCCAATATGGAGGAGTTAGCGGCTGGAGCCGATGCTAGGCTCCTAAGTAATGTGATACGGAATGACAATCACGTTCTGAGGAGCCTCTTTCCACCTCTCGCCAAGACTCGTTACAACCTGCGTCCAAGACTGCATCCATTTGTGCTACCAGAAAAGGATGTTAAAAACTTTATCCATAGAGTCCTCTTTGCCCGTGATCACTGACAGAGTTTTGTTAACTCTTTTCATTTATTATTTTATTTGTCTGGTTTATGCTTCGACATGTAACTGGGTGCGGTGTGCCACCCAGATTTCTCTCTTTTTCAAATAAACGAACGTATATAGATCAACAAGCAGATCAGCTGCTAAGGCGGGTGTCGTTTAGGTCGAGAAGAAGTGGAAGGTAGAGGATCGGATGTCAGGGTAAGAATTTTTGAAAAGGTGAGAATTTAGTCTTGAATGGTAAGCCTGGGTGTAATAGATACAGGAGCCTGAGGCGGATGATGTTGAGCGGGTGGCAATGATGATGAGAAAACCCGAAAATTTGCGGAATTCAGAAGGAGATCGTTTCAAAGTCGTTATGCAGTGTTGGATATGGCTCGGCTGGAGAAATTGAAATGAGTAGGCCCTAGTGACCGGAGGGTCGAAAAAGACTGAGACAGGAGGAGGATCGGGTGGAGCAGGTTGGCTTAGATGGTGAAGAGTTCGCGGATATATATCTATATATATACTTGGGCTCCAGGGATTTAATATTGTAGAGCGTTATAGGTTAGCGATAGGACCTTGAAGTGGTCGCTTTGTGATTTTTAGCCAATGGAGTGCTTTGAAGATGGGAGTGATGATGTTTGGGCGTTCCAGTTGACAGCTCGGGTTAATGAGTTTGGATAAGCTGCAGACGCTTAATTTGCGTGGATTCAAGGTAGAGGAAGAGGCATAGGCACCGACTTTTGGTTTTGTCTCTGGGTGCCACTGCCTGGGTCCTATCCCAGTACCCATGAACATTTTTATATTCTACATCGCCAAAGGTGACTTTTAGTGCATTTTGGGAAAAGAAATCAAGAGTTACGTGGTTAGAAAAAGTAATTGAAACTCACTATTGTGATATAATGCAATGTCGGGTATTTGTGTTGTACTGCTTCATAGGTTGTGAGATTACTGTAACATAATGTAAAAAATTTGAATTAAGGTCTGAATTCTTCTGGGTGACAGGCACCCACTGAACTTTCTCTCTGGGTGCATTGGCACCAAAGGCTCCCAAGTAGTCGGCGCCTGTGGGAAGAGGGACTTGCAGTAATGTAATCGAGCTTTGAGGGGATATTGTAGGTAGTGATATTATTGCGGAGGGAGTTTTAAAGTCGAGCATGGGCCGGATGCGGCGGAGGTCACGAATGTGCATGAAGCAGGAACATGAGAGGTTGGAGACGTGGTTAGAGAAGGAGAGACGTGGATCAAAAGTAATACCAAGATTGCGGACAGGAGTGTCGGTATACCCCGCAGCCGATCGAGTCGATCGTAAACCCGGCCGAGTCGAGTGGATCGTTGTTTCATCGACTCGACTCGACTCAGAAATATTTTACTCATTATTTTACTCTCAAAATGACAGACCTTATGATATAATGACGTAGGCCCTAATTCTAAACACACAACTACGGTGTGAACCTAATATGAAGTTCAGTGCAAATAATGAACCTCTTGGCGCTTTCTTATTAGTGGAAGTTATAGATATACTTTTTTCACAGTTTTACGGTGAAATTGGAGCGATTAAGATGCGTTGAGAATGTCGTAGTTTCAGGAAATGTTAGCGCTGTAGTCAGTAATGATGATCTCAAGACGTTCGAAAGTCTTACGTTAGAACAGGACGGAACGCGTCGACTTCTCACTCGGATGTGTGACAACATTTTGGTCCACTCTACACTTTAGAGTCTACAGTGAGTAGGCCTATTAGTCTAAAAGAGCCGCAGCTGCCGCCCACGATTCATATATTTGCCCCAGTCGGCGTAGTCGCCCTATCTTTTTCAAAACAAAAAATGCCTACATTGTTGCCTTCCGGATTGAAAATGTCATAAAATTAAATACAATTAGTGTCATGTGGATTCGTGGGAATATACTTGCAATTTTAAAAGGCGATTAGGAGCATTATTTTGTATGTCTATAATCTGGAGCATAGTGTCTATACTGAACTGTGACGGAACCCTCTAAGAGGTTCCATTGTCCAAGTCTAAACCTCTAACTAACTTCAGTAATCGTGGGCAGTTTGAAGTTTCTTGAGCTAACTCTAATTCATTACGAAGATTTATATAGCGCCATAGTGGCGGATTAACATAGACATTACACGTCCTCTAGTACCTCTACTGCCGTCTTATTTGTTGAGCTGGTGCTAATTTCTGTACCGTAGACTACTATAGGAGATTCCACTGTAGCTTAGCTGCCTACCTGATCAAGTCGACGGATTCTTTCTTTCCCTTTCTTTCTCCTCCGTCAAGTATTCGCTGACGATGAGGCTCTAACAAAACTTCTCCATTTCGGTCGGTCTCTTGCGAGTTCTATTGCCCTTCTTAAGTCCCATCCTCTGTCTTCTATGTCCTCCAGTACGTTATCTATCCATCTCTTCTTCTGACGTCCTCTGCTCCTTGTTCCCTCCACCTCTCCGTGCAGCGCCTTTGCCGGCATTCTTTCGTTGAAAGTCGACGGATTAGGCAAGGTTTAATCCTCACAAGTCAACCACAGGCACACACGATATCATATAATACCTGAAATGTTACTTACCAGTTCAATTACAGTTTGACAGTTTGAGGAAGAGTGTGCAACTGAAATTCATGAGTAATTTAGGTACTGGAATATAAGAATGCAACAGTTGTCAGCAATTTTGGCCAAGAGACTATAGTCCAAGTCGACGAAGTCGATCGAGTCGATCGTCGTCCGAGCCAAGTCGATCGAGTCGTCGAAGGTCGGCGAGTCGACGAAGTCGATCGAGTCGATCGTCGGCCGAGCCAATGGTATCAAGGGGTAGGGGATCGTATACACTCGACTCGATCGACTGCGGGGTATAAGTGTCGGAGGTGAAGGTAAGAGATGGAGAGTTAGTCGATAGGTGTATAAAAAGGTAAGAGATTTTCTTTATTTGATCAGGAAGGCCTAGGATGATGAATTCTGTTTTGGCAGGGTTAGGCTAAGTCAGAGGAGGTTGGATGACATCCATTGACAGATTAGGTCATCCACGTTGACTCGTTGAGTAGGCCCTAATTATTGTGCAATGAAGGTGGAAATAGTTTGCAATGGGAGAAGGATATGCAGAGTTACCTGTCGTCTGCGTAGAGATGGTGGTCAACAGAAGAGGATTTTATTATAATAAATAATGTCTTAATGGTGTGGTATACAGTATGAAGAGGAGTAAACCTAGAACGGAGCCTTGCAGGACACCACTCCTAACGAAATTTGGGCAGCGCAGTTGACGATGGACTGAAGTGTCGTATCCGTATCCGGAATTTCCGCAGATCTGTGAGCACAGAGGTGTTGCAACAGTCAGAATGGAGTGAACTATAGAGTTGCAGTAGATCTCTGTGCTTCAGAAGTAAAGTAGGAATGGTATCAAGGAGACCGGATTTGTTAGGCGAGGAAGAGATGTGTTCAAACCTCTTCTAGACTAGTTGGCAGAATGTAGTCCATTATTGGAGGTGTAGAATTTGGATGGAGGAATTTGTCCACTGAAAAAAACTGACCAGTTTAAGCCGTATATCAGAAATATTGTCTGCAAAAGAGGTCAAGAATTTACTTGCAAGATCATGGGCAGATAAGAAACAAAGTAGGAATGGTATCAAGGGGTAGGGGACAAATGTAGCCTAATATCTCCCGATGTAACAATTTATTTAAGGCCAACCACAACGATTTGGTTATAGGCCTACAGAACTGTCAGCGAATAAATTAGTGAAATTAGATTATAGTAATCTCCCTCTGTTGGATGTTTCAAATTTGGTTTTTATAGAGATAAATTGCCATGAAGTCGGATTGAAACATTTAAGAGGCACTCCAACACTGAACGAGTCTGAGCACGAGTAAGACAAGTAGATGCTTCTATCTGATCTGATTCGCTTTGCCTTGATATCTGGACTGTCGATGCACATCATTTTTGTCAAATCTGATGTCAAACAGTTGAAGGTTTTCGCATTTAAAGAGGCCAAAACAATTTATTTTAATAATACATGTCGACCTAATCAAATGGAAAGAAGTTGAAAAACATAATAGGCCTACAACGTTCCATTTATTGCGTCTAATTAAACAGCTTAAGCAAAACGGTTTTAGTATCTATAGAACGCCGTAAAAAGAACTCGTAATTCATTATGCTAGGAATCAAGTAAACATATTTTAATGATGTTAAGTTATATTACTACGGCGGTTTAACGTCATCCAGTGGAATTAATAGCAGGAAAAGATTTTTTTAAAATCAACTCGTCCATAATTAGGTTCGCTTTACTTAACGTTGTTTTCTCTTGACGATGTTCTGGAAAATGTCTTGAAAACCACTACAGTTTATCACTTAGCCCTATATGCAACTGGCGTGAATATTCGATTCTAGCGTTACCATTCCGGTTCTGCTAGAATTTCAAAATACCGCGTCATGTTGCTTTTGTCCAGTACGTATTTCCCAATCTCAGCAAACATTCCGGTCGAGTTCAACAAAATTTTCGGGTTCTCGAATTCGAGTGGAACCGGATCTGTCCAGTGTATCACGTAGGCGTCATTCTTCCAGTCGAATGTAATGTTGGAGCTGAGGTGGTGCAGGGAACTGTTTTGATAGCCAGGCCACCAAGTGGGGTGACATTTAAAATGCCAACACGCAACCTGCAGATGAGATTCGACACGAATTAAATCAGGATGCCTCTCGAGAATCTGATACGACCGTCTACATCCGTTATATGTATAATCATCGTCTATGAATTGTTTCATTGACTCCTGAAATATATACCAGAACTTCGCATCTTTCTTTCCAATCATCACTCCGTTACTTATGACATCTGGAAACGGGGCATAGAGAGATGGCATTGCATCGATGTTTACGACCGCATCGTAGGCACGAATCTCACGGTCGAACGGCTTCACAACAATTGCATCCTTGTCCAAATATATTCCACCGTATCTTTTTAAAATCTCCACTCGCAGTATGTCGCTCATGTGCACTAAGGTTTTGATAGGTTTTCCGAAGATCAGCTTGATTAACGCATGCGGTATAATCTGAATTTTCTTGTCCTTTTGCAACAGAGACCAGTAGTAACCTTTCGGAGCTTCACCATAGATAAAAACCTTATCGACCTCGGCGACATGAGCCAAACTAAGTACACTTAGGTAGAAAAGAAAGTCCATTTCTCCACCTCCAACCCACATAACATGTGCAATATTAGGAGCCAGTTGCCGATACGAAGGTACTGGACTCCGTATTTCCTCGATACCATAAAAGAGTTTCCTGATAGATCGACCAAAAGAAGTATCTAATTTCCAGATATCCTTTGGGTATAAACTTCTATCCAGTATAATGCATAATGGAAGACGCGTCTCATGATCCATGCTGGAAGCCGAAGAACAGTCTGCAAAGAACTTTGTTCCGTTCGCAATTATATCTAAGGTATCAGTCTTCATTGGCTGAGAAGTAAGCATCGCTTGTTCTTCCCAGTGAATCCCTTCGAAACTTTCAAAGTAAGTACGAACAAAATCCTGTTTCGAACTGTCATTGGTACCGCAAACAGTATCTGGTACTTTGGCGGTCTCGAAAAAGGGATATTTCTGAAGAATTTCGTCTAGCCATATGTTGTAACTCAATGAATCAACGACGGGGTAAACCTTGTAAAACAACACTATTTTCTCAGGTTTCAGATGATTAATAACGCTTGTGACACTCAAGTAGTTCCTGAACTCAAAACTCTTTTTTGTACACCACAAGTAATACACTGAGTAGGATGGTTTAGAAATTTCGTCTTGCAACTGTACAGTGCCAATGCGTTCATCATCTCTCATATTCATAGTCGACAGAAAGCTGTGATTGAGGCGATTACTTTGAAATCGATAAAGCATTATTGCTGCTACACATATTGATGCCAGAAAAAGTAGTTTCATCTTTCGTCCAATATTCCTCATTGTGGTTTATTTGGCTAGCAACAGAACATAACAGATGAATTATTAGACGCTAACTAGTGAAAAAATACATAGCCTATGGCTACACTATAAACACGATGGTATGATGTCAAGGCGATATAAAGTATTTGGCGTCACACAACCACATAATACTTAAGGCCTTAAAAGCGATTCTCGATATGAGTTGCTACTACCTATGGCTAGTTTACACAATATATAGGGTCTATACATTTATGTACATATTGTGTAGGACCTATATGTAGGCTATATTCTGATATAGTGATATAAGTCATTTTACACAAAAGGCCCAAGAGTTCATAAAGATGAAGATTTTGGTAAGATATATAAAATTCTACTGAAAATAGAAACAACAATTAAACCTTTCGTAATCGCAATCTGGCAATTTCTATAGCAAACAAAAAAGCGAAATTAAAGGAACCAGCTTATTCACAGGTACTTAATTAAAACAGAATCGATAGGCAGGGGTGAGGATCCAAAGGGTCAGAGAGTCAGATGGCCAAGGTGGGTGGTGTTTAGTGTTGAAACGGCGAGGGAGGTGAGGGGAAGAGGAGGAATCAGGATAAGATTAATTATTTGTGAAAAAACCGTGTTTTCAGTTTTGAGTGAAAGGACCTGTCGAAAGATAGCAAGAGGTGAGGTTTTGGTGAGTTCGTAGGATGGCTCAGATATATGTTGTAATACTGAGTGAATTTGTTCCAGAGAGGCGGAACAGCTATGGCTATGTAGCAATTCGCAAATTTTAATGATGAGGTGACGCACGGGCGGAGAAGTGTAAGGGCGAAAAAAAAGCGGGTTGAACGAGATGGTTGGACGGTGAACAACTGACGACGGTAGAAAAGTTGGGAGGATTGAAGTATGTTGTACATACTTTAAGCCAGTGGCGTAATTTTCTAAAGGTCTAGTGTGATGTGGTGGTGTTTGGGGGTTTTGGTGACAGAACAGGAGAGAGCATTTTGAATAGCTTGGTGGCGGTTTATTCAGGTGATATTTATGTTGAGGGAGAGAGAATTGCAGTAGTCTAATTTAACATGAACTGTAGATGTAGCGTTTGTAGATACAGTTTTCAAGTCGAGCATAGGGCGGATTCTGCGAAGGTCGCGGATAAATTATCTAAGGTTTTGGTCGAAAATCACACCTAAGTTGAGGACAGAAGAATTTGCGGTGAATGTGTGGGTGGAAGTAGAGACAAGGTCGACGGAAATAGAGAGATCTGGAATTTTCTTGAGTTGCTCACTCTGTCTATTATTACGTGCCGGGGAGCCCAGAGGGCTCTGGGCGACTTTTAACGACCTCATTGAACGTGGTCGGGCTGGACGCAAATCCGACACCCCTTCCTTTACAGCTGTCGATTTCCTCGAATCCTTCGCCTCGAAGATACTCTCAATCAGCGAGGATACTGCCAGTGATTTGGTCTCGAGACCGCGGTCTTGGTCTCGAGACCGTCTCGAGACCGAAAAAATGCGGTCTTGGTCTTGGTCTCGTCTCGAATGTGCCGGTCTTGGTCTCGGTCTTGGTCTCTAAAGGTGCGGTCTTGGTCTTAAAGGTGTGGTCTTGGTCTTGGGCGTCTGGTCTCGGTCATTCGCCTTTGGTCTTGGTCTTGCGCCTTTGGTTTGGCCTTTGGTGGGAACTAGAGTGGATTATTTGTTAAATGTTGTCGATATTTTCGGTTACTCAGGGACTTCTCGGATAGCTTCGAATTCATGCGACGATCCGCCTATATACATGTAGGACTAAGTGAGAGAGGACTGCGTTATTTGCTTCTTATCAGAAGCGACAAGAAAACGTTGAGGCACAGTTAACCATGACCTCTGGTGCTTTAACGACTAGTTAAGCTGACACTGATGCAGTTTCTCGAGGCAAAATTAGTAGCCGGGTAAACGATGCAGATCAGGTATTTGGTGGGGAATGTTTCTCTACTGGCAAAGTTTTTTGTATTCCGCAACACCTGCGCCTGCTGAAAGTGTGTTTAGCTATGGTGTGCTCTTCATGAGACCACACAGACTTGGGGGGGGCAAAAACTATAACTATAAATATAATAAGTATCGGATCTGAATAATGGGAATATGTAACACTACAACTGAGAATTGCGTTTATGATCTTGAGGCTTAGATCTTGGTCCTGGATGATGCGGTCTTGGTCTCGGTCTCGGTCTTGGACCACGCGGTCTTGGTCTCGGTCTTGGTCTTGGAATTTTGGTCTCGTGCACAACACTGGATACTGCCGGCTCTCCACCGCCGTCTTTTCCTTCCACGGATAGCAGTTTGTCCGTTCTGAGTCCGGTTTCCAGTCAGAAGCTGCGGCAAATAACCCTCGCCTCAGTTCCAAAAACAGGCGAGCTGGATCCTCTACCCACATTCCTCCTTCAAAAATACGCGGACGTTGTTCTCCCTCTCCTTACTGGTCTCTGTAACCGTTCTCTCCAGGAAAGCATCCTTCCGCCATCACAGAAAAGTCCATCCTCGTTCCTGTTCTCAAACGAGATGGACTCGACGCTTCTGACTCAGCAAACTTCAAGCCAATCGCAAACGTTTGCTTTCCTCTCCAAAAGGATCGAAATGATTGTTGCCTTTCAACTTACTGCCTATTTAGACGAATAATCTGCTCCCGGTCTATCAATTGGGTTGTCGCAAGGGCCACTCGGAGACCCTTCTGGTTCGCCACTTCCTATAAGATATATATGGGGCTATCGATAGGTCGCAGGTGTCTCTTCTGGCACTGCTTGATGTCAGTGCCGCTTTCGATAGCGTAGACCATGATATTCTCCTTAGGCGCTTCTCTGTCTTCTCATTCGGCCTTTCTGGTCACCTCCTTGATTGGCTTGGCTCTTTCTTACATGATCGTTTCTTTTCAGTTGTCTACGTGCCTATTAGGTCTCCATGGGTCCCTGCCCCTTTTGGTTTGCCCGAGGGATCTGTCCTTGATCCCCTCTCTATATCATCTACACGGCCGACATAGACCCCCTTCTCGCAGCATCGCTCTTCTCAGCCAGTCTCATGCTGACGATGCCCAGGCATTCCTCCACTGCCTGGCGTCTGATACCGCTCTCACAGTTCGTGCCATGAGCAGGGCGCTGGATGTCCTTGGGGCTTGGATGTCGTCGAACCATTTGCGGCTAAACCCATCAAAAGACTCAATTCATCTGGCTGGGCACGGGCAAACAGCTTGCTAAGATCGATCTAGCAGCCCTTGCCTCTAAGTTCATTCAGTTCGCTTTTACCACTGTTCTCGATATTGGCGTCATATTAGATCAGAAACTTACCCAGCTCTGTCGCGACTGCTATTATCAGTTACGCAAGCTCAGAGTTGTCCCCCGCTCTCTAACAACTAACGTTACCACTACTTTGATCCATTTCATTGTTGTCACTCGCCTTGACTATTGCTTTGCACTTTACGCTGGTCTCCCGGCTGGGCGGTTGGAGCGCTTCTGAATAGTAACATTAAAGGGGCTCCAAATAAATATTAGCAATGAATTAATGAATGAATTCAGTTTTAGAGGGGTTCAGGCACAGGAGATTTGATGTCATCCAGATGGAGAGTTGGGTAACCACAAGGAGAAGATGATCTATGGAGTCGGAGAACCTGTTTGGGAAGAATGAGATGAATGATTGGGCTTCGTCGGTATATAGGTGATGGTCGACTGAAGGCACTTTGATGAGAGAACTGAATGGAGTAGTGTAGAGGATGAACAAAGGGACCCAAGAACAGAACCTTGCGGAACACCACGGGTGGGATGGCATGACTGCATGGGATGAGGTTTCCGATGTTTTAACGGATAAAGAGCGGAGAGAGAGAGAGAACCCATTGAATCCAGAGGAGAACAGTTGTATCCGAGGGTGCAGAAATGTCAAGAAGGCAGAAACAAGAGACTTGTTAATGAGAGATGGCAAAAACAAGTTTATTGTAGAGCGAAGTGAGTAGTGTTTCGGTCGAGTGGCACTTTGTAAAACCAGACTGGTGTGGGTTAAAGAGTGAGTTGGAAGTCAGGTAGTCATTGATCCGAGACAGGACTATGTGTTTAGCTGGTTTAGATATGAATATAGGCTGCAGACAGATCGGTAGTTAGGCAGGGTTTCTTTATCGCGTGATGGTTTCTTTAGGAGTGGAGTGACTTAAGAGTGTTTGAAGAGGAGGAGAAATTGCCCGTAGACGAGGAGAGGTGGATTATTTTGGTAATGAAAAAAAAAATAGATGCGCAGTCTTTCAATAAGGAGGTAGGTAGAGGATCGAGTTCACACTGCCTGTTTGGAGAAATATTGCAGAGATTGTAACATGTGAGATACTTCAGTCTCTGATGTTGATTGGAAGACAGATAATGATGATCGAAGTGGGAGGATGGAGGGTCATGAGTAGAGGAGGGATCACCTGCAGTTGAATCGATAATGGTTTTTAAAAGGAGTGATTGAAGAGAGACAGAGGGTAGTAATTTTGCACGAGAAGAAAGAACAAAACGTCTCAGCAATAATTGATGAAGATGGAAGAGTGTTTGGAAGTGGGCTGGAAGAGTTCCTATTGAGGAGTTGGTTATGGTTCCCAGAGAAGGCGAGGATTAAAGGATCGGAAATGAACTATTGAGGAATAAACCTCTTTTAGCCATAGCCAGAAGGTGATGGGATTTATTTGTGGCGGATTTTAGGACAAAGAACAGTTGAGGAACACGTGTTCGTTTGTAAGTGCGCTCGAGGCGTCCTCGGGAAGATTTGAAGGACTGGAGATAGGAATTATACCGGGGCTGGCTAGAGTGTGAGCCGAGTTAGATAATAATAGGAGTGTTTCTGAAAAAGCGTGGACAGTCGTATTGTAGGAAGGCAGAAGGTCATCAAGAGAGAATGGAGGATTTAGAACGAGGTCTGAAGAGGACAGATCCTGCATGAAGGCTTCAATGTTTATTGTATTGTATTGTATTTGAACACTTGTTATAGCACCCCTACCAGATTGCCCATTCAGAGGCGCTCCCGACTACTGCGCGGACGCTGAATCGGAGTTTCACGCCGAAGCGCATGAGCAATTGCGAGTGAAGGACTTGCCCAGGGTCCCTACGCGGCGGCTTGAGGTGGATTCGAACCCGCAACCCTTCGGCTGCAAGGCACCGAACATACCCTTATACCACCGCGCCCCAGTTGTATTGTGTTGTGTTGTATTGTATTGTACTCCACGTTTATATTGCGACCGAGCCACCCGCAGTAAAGATCCGAGAAATTAATCTCTGATAAACCGACCGACCGGGAATCGAACCCGGGCCGCCGGCGTGAAGAGCGGGCTACCAACCCACTCGGCCACTTATGCAGCTGATGCGGCGGAAAGAATTAGAGACAGGACCATGACGTGGAGTAGGTAGTATGTTAAGGCGTACGAAAGTGGGGCAATGATCGGAAGGTGCATAAAAAGAGAACGAGATATCTGGTGATAATTTAGACAGAGATGATGTGATGATAAGGCAAGTGTGTGATTTTGACAATGGATGGGTTTGTTGACATGTTGGACCAGGTTTGTTGACATGTTGGACCAGGTTTGTAGACTACAAGAGCATGAGGAATTAAGATGCAAATGAGTCAGAGGGATTATGGACATGTATGTTAAAGTCCCCTATGATAAGGGAGGGTGGTGAAGTTTTATAAGAAGACAGATATAGGTCTCACGGTGGTGGCGCCCCCTGGAGACCGTGCGCGCTGTCGTTCCACTCCCGTGACCGCTAGCTCAGGATTCGAATCCGATCGACGTGTATTTACACTACAGCTCCTAGCTCCAGGTAAAACTTCATTTTAGCGTATTTTTATTCTTGTTTTTCGTTGTGAGAAGTAATAGCATATTTTATTACAATGGCTAGTCAACTCCGGTGTAGCATATTTAATAATTTCTAACTGTCATCAATCCAACATCTTTTTACGTAAAGAATTATTTTTAATCAATCCAACTTCCATTTCCCCAGCCAGAAAAGAGAAATAATAAAATACGCTAAAATACAGGTTTACCCTAGCTTTATTCATAGCGCAATTTACACGGGATAATCGGTGATTTCTTCTTAAGGCAGACAAAGTTTCAGTATCATCAGATTTATCAATGTTAACCTCTAGAACAAGATCTACACTGTTCTACAGAATGGCGTCTATGGTTGTCCGTGACATCCTCTAAAGGGATAGGGATCTCTAAAGGCTCCCTTGGATTCGAGTTCATCATGACAGAATTTAACTTGAAGATCTCTACAGGTTGATTTACATGGCGCTCTTGTAGTCTTGTGTTCGTGCCTACTAAAGACTGTAACATCGTTTCCTGCCTTAGTTGACGCTCTACAAATTGATGCAGATTATCCTTTGACTTTCTTGACATTTAACTATGTTTGACAGCACTTCACTTAGCTCTGAAGAATTTTACATTAGTTAACGATGAATCTACCATTTTGTTCCCTCTTGGAAAGTTTAATTAATAATTCAATCACGTTCAACAGGCTATAAAATTTTACCTTAAAATGCAGCAACAATTGCAAATGTAAACCCGACTTAGTCAATTCACTTTCAGATCTGTCTTCTTTAGATAGATTGAAAAATATTAAAATACAAATGTAATGTCTGCGTCAAAAACATAGCGAGTCTTTCACCAACCGGAAAACAGAAGATACGAAGAAATTGCTATCAAGATCGAAATCGGATTCCATTCTCAACTGTTTATCTAGCGCTGATTTTAGTAGGTATGTAGACCTCTACTAGTTCGGCTTTCTCACAATATTTATGACATATTATCATCAATCAGCCGTTTATTGATTCAACAACAACAGAAGACTTACAGGAAATAATTAACAATCAGTCATTTTCAAAGATAATCTGCTGATGCCGTCAACAGGACAGCCCTAAATGATAAAATAATCCGCTATTGCAGGGATGCCCCTTTTCCACGTATGTAAGTAAGTATATCATTTATTGAGAAGCACTAGCATACGCATAGCACTATACATGGCAAAATTAATACATTCAAACAAATAAAAAATGCATAGACTATAGGCCTACAACAAAATAATTGTATAAGACGTTACATTTACATTCCGCATATAGGCTACAATTGAAGTAAGAATCCTTGAATCTTTTGATGGCGACACAAATTTAAGTTAATCTTTTTCGAAAGAATCCACTTTGCCATCTGCACCAACGAATAATAATAACACGGCAATTTCGAACACCAATGTAGGCCTATAAGTTGCGTAGGCTACTTGTCAGCTTATTGTTAATAATCACAATTTGACTGATGGATTGAACGAAAATTGCGCGCGATCGCAACTCTAATAATCGTCGCCCGCGGTCGAAATTCTTAGTTCAAAGGTTTCTTAAACCTGTCAATAAGACTAAAACCTGATCCGTCACTTCCCAGTGCGCTCTGTACTCAACTCATCTCGCCTCGCTCGCTCTGCATTCTACTTAGCTCGGCTCGCGCTGTCTGAACTCTTCTTGCGCGCTCTTTCTGCCCTTTTTATAGGGACCTCCGTCTTCTTTAGATAGATTGAACAAGACTAAAATCATCGACGTATATTGGGTGGACACAGCATAGCACAGCTAAAGTTGTACTGTAAACTGAAGCTTTCGCCTACTGAACTTTCTGCCAGGCATGACGTCAGACAGAGCTCATTAACATAATGGTTTCTGTGTTCATCCAATAAACGTCATGGATAAGATTGTTATCGGCCGTTTGCTTGTCTGTGACGTCATGCCTGGCAATTAATATACGTCGATGACTAAAATACAGAGCAAGTCTTTCATTATTATTATATTAGTTTATTGGCACATAAAAAACAGCTGACAGACACACCGCAACTGATTACAGCTAGTTCAAAAGAATAGTAGGCCTAAAGATAGAATCAAAAGATAAAACTAATATTAACAGGAAGGTTCAAACGATAGAATTTAGTGTTAACTGGTACATTTTGACAAAGACACTCTCATATTATAGGTACCAATTTCCGGTAAAGGACACGATGAATAAAATTTCTATTGTCCTTAAAGGGTAGTAATAATATTTAATAATATTTTCGTTTATTGGAACAATCCGGTTGACAAACCGCTACCGGTTACAGTGTACAATTATGCAATTGAAACAATAATCACAAGAACACAAATGACATAATCATGAGGTCTGGGCCGCATTGTAGGCCTATATTGGCGTATGTTAGTAGGTGGGAAAAGCTCGGTCAGAACGCGTGAACTGTTCTTTTGGACCGCAGATAGCAGCGTATCCTCAGCTTTAGTAGCCATAGTCTCCACATCAGGAATGTCCATAGATAGATAACCAGAAAATTTCATTAATCACTAGTAATCAGAAAACAGAAGATACGATGAAACTGCGATCAAGATCGAAATCGGATTCCATTCTCAACAGTTTATATAGCGCTGATTTGAGTAGGTATGTAGAAGTGACCAATCCGCATACACAATTGACGAAAGAATCCTTGTATCTTTTGATCACGACACAAAATTCACAAACTAGCTTAACGATTCGATTAATCTTTTTCGAAAGAATCCATCTAGCCACCTGCAGCTTGCGGTCGAAATTTCTTAATTCTCAGGTTCCCTAAGCTGTCGATAGGACTAAAACCTGATCTCAAACTTGTCACTTCCCAGTGCGCTCTGGACTCAACTCATCTCGACTAGCGCTCTCTGCATTCTACTTAGCTCGGCTCGCGTTCATCCAATTTATCAATGTTAACAGCTAAAACAGGGTCTACAGAATGGCGTCTATGGTCGTCCGTGACCTCCTCTAAAGGGATAGGGATCTCTAAAGGCTCCCTTGGATTCGAGCTCACCATGACAGATCTCTACAGGTTGATTAAGATGGCGCTCTTGTAGGCCTATTGTATTGTACTGTATTGTATTTGATCATTTATAAAGCGCTTCTCATAGCATAAGCCTTTCCGAAGCGCTCCCAGGGCGAGGTACTCCGAGAGAAAAGGAAGGTTTTACGGTGAGAAAAAGGTAAAGATGCTACCAGAGAGCATTGTAGAGCGTAGAGAAGGAGGAAGTCCGCTCTCAGACTATATATATATATATATATATATATATCTGCATTCTACTTAGCTCGGCTCGCGTTCATCCAATTTATCAATGTTAACAGCTAAAACAGGGTCTACAGAATGGCGTCTATGGTCGGCTTATGCTATGAGAAGCGCTTTATAAATGATCAATATATATATATATATATATATATATATATATATATATATATATATATATATATATATATATATATATATGCGAACGCCGTTATCTGCATCCTCGTCTCGCTCTTTGCGCTCTTCGGATCGGCTTGATCTCTTTGTTCCTAGGACTAGGACTGCTTTGGCCCAACACTGGACATTAAATGCTGTTATGGGTCCCTCTATTTGGAATTACCTTCCCCTCACTAAGGGCTAAACTAATGACTGGTTTTTCATCATCGGTCTCTCGTTCTCTAAAGGAGTTTATTTGTTTAAACCCGGGGTTTCCGTGCTGAGAGCGCATCGGAATAGTCATTCTGAGAGAGGCGCTTTATAAATTAGAATTTTATGTATTAGATGTTATACGATGCGATACGATATACACGGTGGTTCAAAAAAGTAAGCCAAACTTTATAAACAAATATTAAAACTTGAACTATACTTTATTAATAATATTTTCAAAATAAAAATATGCACATACTTACTTTTTTATTTCAATGACTTCCGGTTTATATTTCCTACTCAATAAAGCAGACGATAATACGATAGAAAACATAAACAAGAAACTCGCAATTTCCGAAAAATGTCTTAGTAAAGAAGATTTACACATGATAAAAGATTTGAGGGAATTCAAGAATTACAGCAGCCGTCAATTTCTAGAAAAACATTGGACCAGAAGCGGATAAATTGCTTCGAAAAATTAGCGTAACAGGGTCAGTCGACCGCGTCATTGGTAGTGGCAGACGAAGGTCATTGCGCACTGAAGAAAATGTTGCCGCATCATTGGTAGGTAGTGGCAGACAGACAGATAAAGACAGACATACGACATAAAAGAAATAAGGAGACAGACAGATAGACACGCACCCAGACAGACGGAGACAGGCAGACATACATACTGTTTTCATGTTAGAAGTACTTAGGCCTATTATGAAATAAAAAGTTTGGCTTACTTTTCATTGAACCACCGTGTAGTAGTAAGACTGTAAGAGATGATAAAAAGTTTAACAGGAGTCGAATTTAACTGTATGACAGCCTACAGAGCGCCCGTCTTCCCTACTGCTCATTTTACCATTGCCCCTAGGCAGTGAAAGGCTGAGTCAACCTTATGGGGCTAGCGGTTCTTCTGTAATTCGTGCCTGTATAATTATTACCATTCAACCGTATAGGCTACTAACGTAACTACCCTCTATGGCCACCCTGTTAGACTTATCTAGCGCCGGCTGTTAGAGTTTAGTGTGCGAAAACAAGAACATTTGGTTAAGTGGATATTTACCCAAATTCCGGGACAATTTGGGATCAATCTGGGACACGGGACGCACCAGGTCGATTCCGGAACTGTCCAGGCGAACCGTTGGCATCCATAAGTAGTAGTTGTTTCTGTAGCAGCAGCAGCAGCAGTAGCAGTAGTAGTAGTAGTTGTTGTTGTTGTAATAGTAGCAGTCATCGGCGTAGGGAAATTTCAGTGGTGGGGGTCAAGAAACCGCAGGCTTTG
The DNA here is from genome assembly GCA_020284085.1 of Aporrectodea caliginosa. NCBI lineage: Eukaryota > Metazoa > Annelida > Clitellata > Crassiclitellata > Lumbricidae > Aporrectodea > Aporrectodea caliginosa. The sequence continues at coordinate 764,421 of JACEVL010000187.1, forward strand.
CAGCAGCCCGATACAAAAATAAATCCAGAATAATTGGGACTATTAATATTAATAATAGTCCCAGGTTGGGCCAGGTAGGCCTATGATACGTGTGTGAGCTAAGTAGGCTATGTATATGTAGACGGTACACAGAAGAAGGTCTATACCTTACTTTGGCAATGTTATTCCAAGTGTTTGGCTACATTGGCTAGGACACCTGCGAATTTCGATCATAATTATGCAGTCGACATCAAAGACTGCCAGTAATTGAAATGAAAGCACAATCGATTTGACTGCACTCTACATGTCTTCAAGTGGAACTTCTTTTCTGATGCACATCTAAACTTCTAGCGTCTTCACTGCGTTCTCAGTGTCTGAATGTCTTTTTGCATGTCCGTCTGTTTGTCATTTTGTTTGCGATTTTATTTGTCTGTCTGTCTGTTTATCTTTATGTTTGCCTTTGTGTCACGTCATTCGCTGCTTCTGTTTGGTTGAATCTCTCGCGATATCCGTCGAGCCCCCCCCCTTATAGAATTATAAATCTGGTTCGTGATCGTTAGATTTCGATAAATGTCGCTGATTAGTTATTACCTTAGGAAATCTCACCTCGTTGGACCCACCCACCTCCCAACAGCAGCAGCAGCAGCAGCAGCAGCAGCAGGGACAAAGAACTGAGGGTAAGAAAAGCTGCAAGTGGATAGAGATGCTCGGGGTCACCCGATCTTAGCACTACCCCTCCCTCCCTTGTCTCCATATTACTGCAGCATCGATGTGTTGCGCAGAGAAACCGCTTATGTCCCATCCACTCCAATTAACCCTTCCCGTTCTCTCTTTTCCTCGTCCACAAAAGCGCTCGTTTTCACCTTATGTCTGTCTTCTGTGATTTCATATTTTTCATTCTCTTTAGTGGAACTAAGGGATGAATTTCTGTCCAGTTCGAGGTGGAAAACTAACCTGTCTAAAGGACTCCGGGAACGTCGTGAGAGACCTCTTAGCACGAGTCCAAATACTCAACCCAAACATACAAGCACCCAAACATATACATACTTACACATTCATACCCAACCACCTACATGCATACATACAAACACCCACAAATACATAAACTCGTACATGAATACACACCAATACATACAAATATACCCACAAGAACTTCCACAAATATACAAACACTTAAGCATATACATACTTACATATACACACTCATATACAGAATCACAAATGTGCAAACACCTGCACAAACACATAAACGCATACAAATACACACTTGCACAAACACTCAAGCATATAAACATACACATGCTTATGCGCACACATACCCAAACAAACCTGCAATAAGAGCGCAACTTTAACATATATTAAAATAACCGCTTACCTCTGCCTCTCTCTCTCTCTCTCTCTGCCTCCCTTCCTCCCTTCCTCCCTCCCTCGTGCTCTTTCTCCGTGTTCTTTCTTTTTACAGCAATTTTGTTTGATAATTGAGACTGAATAATAATAATAATAATAATAATAATAATAATAATAATAATAATAGTAATAATAATAATAACTCTCGCAATCTAAAATATAACTTGTTTATGACAGTCTTTTCATAGTGCGTGACTTGGTATAATGGCTTTGTGTGTGGCCTTTCATAGTACGGCGGTTTAATGAGTTTATGCGCCGGTATAATGTGTTTATGACCTAGCGCCAGTAACAAAAGACCATTGTGCTTTGATGTATGAACAAAGCACTGGGGGACAAAGGACCAGGGGGTGGCCCATTAGCACTATGTAGATTGACAGGTGCCCGAGACCCAATTGCCCATTTGTGTTAGTATTGCCCATTGTGTTGGTATTGCCCATTGTGTTGGTATTGCCCATTGTGTTGGTATTACCCATTGTGTTGGTATTGCCCATTGTGTTGGTATTGCGCCTTTGTGTTGGAAATTCCTTTGTGTTGGGGAATACCTTTGTGTTGTAAATTCCTTTGTGTTGGGGAATACCTTTGTGTTGGAGACTCCTTTGTGTTTGTAGCGCCTATTGTGTTTGTAGCGCCCATTGTGTTAGTAGCGCCTATTGTGTTTGTAGCGCCCATTGTGTTAGTAGCGCCCATTGTCTGTTTCTGTAGCACCCATTGTTCTCATTCCTTTGTTTCAGTAGCGCCCTTTGTTCTCATTCCTTTGTTTCAGTAGCGCCTATTGTGTTAGAAACGTGATGACGTCACTGGAGTGGTACTGTCTGTTACCAATCTACTACGATGATGATGATGATGATGATGATGATGATGAATAACACAGTTAAGAATAACTGAATTGTCTTTTATGCAAGCAGATTTTAAACAAAATGGCACATATAAAAAGTGTTCGGTTTATTCCAGGTTCCTTGCAATAAAATATAGGGAATATGTGAGGTTTTAGTGTTTTCGGTGCTTTTTGCTTCTGCTCATGACATATTTTTATGTTCCGTTTGATGATAGAAATTTGCAATTTCATAAATCTGGTGCAGAATTTAGACGATTTATATATTTCTATTCTTTTTGTTGTTCATGCCAGAATTTATAAGTTTTCAAACAGTGATCGGGACAAATACAGCTGTAAAAATTGGGTAATAAATTATTGTAAATGAATTGTTCCAACGAAACCATTGTCCTCTCATCGGAGTCAACTCATCCAAAGAACACTTTAGCCTGAGCACGGAACCCTTGTCTTCTCCTCACGGAACCCTAGAGTTCCGCGAAACACACTTTGGGAAACGTTGGTATAATATGTAGACATTGATCTGTTTGAAGTACAGCCAGGAAATGTGGCGATGTACCGGTAGCGTAAATGGGCGCTGTGAGTGTTTAGTGTAACATGTAGAGATCTGTTTATCTGTTTAAAGAGCAACCAGGAAGTGGAGGAGGCTCGACCATTGCAACGACCACTAGGCCTACAACTATAAGTCACGAGTCAACAACAACAACGGAAACTGAACCTCTGTCCTCAGGTTTGACGATTTTTCAACATTCAACAAACTGATTGCAGCTCACTAAGAAAACCCGAAACGAACAAACAAGGCAATTCCAGCTAGTGCTATAGATTATTTTCATGAGTTGCTGCCAACAACTGTTTTAAGCTGAACTCCGATGCATCCGAGATTAACGTCCCATGAATTAAAGGTATGTAAGATAAATCCACATCTAAGTGACATTTAACCTCTTCCCAAGTATTCCTCTCTCTCATCTTAAAATGGTCCTATTTAGCCGCGCTGGGGTTGGGAGCGCCTCTGAGTAGTTCCCTTGAAGAGGCGCTATACAAATTCAAGTAATGAATGAATGAATGAATGAATGAATGAATGCATAATGAATTAATGAATGCATGAATGAATAACTAATGAATGAATAATGAATGACTAATGAATGAATGAATGAATGAATGAATGAATGAATGAATGAATGAATGAATGAATGAATGAATGAATGAATGAATGAATGAATGAATGAATGAATGAATGAATGAATAATGAATTAATGAATGCATGAATGACTAACTAACGAATGAATGAATAATGAATGACTAATGAATGAATGAATGAATGAATGACTAATGAATGAATGCATGAATAATGAATTAATGAATGCATGAATGAATAACTAATGAATGACTAATGAATGAATGAATGAATGAATGAATGAATGAATGAATGAATGAATGAATGAATGAATGAATGAATGAATGAATGAATGAATGAATGAATGAATGCATGAATTTCACACAATCGAGTCGGGTTAGTCCTTTGATGATTGATCGTCTGCGAAAAAGCACCTGACGCTCAATCAGCTCTTCATGATTTATTGCTTGGTAATTGAGTAGCAACACATGTTGGGGGAAGGGGTCAAATGTGTTCTATCGTTGGATTGTTATGGCTGTATATGCACCTCAGCCATTAAATGATCCTTCGACCTTGAGACCTCACGTGCGCTGAGGAGTTCCTATTGTGACACGTTAGCAAGGTGTTACCTCCTCTGCCCTTCACTTCTGATCGCACTTGTTAATAATTATAATAGGCCAATGACGTTTAACCTGATTGACTACAGTACGGCGGCCACTATAATAACTGTTATAGCGTTACGTCCCATGCGCCTCTGTGCGGGAGGAAGTCGGTTCGCATAACAATGGTGTAGATTAAGATTTTATTCTGGGCAGCACGGTCCATGCACTGAGACCTTAAATGGTGGTGTGGCACCCACTCAAAGGGGCAGCTGTCGTGATGATTCTCACCCGATCAATTCATTACAAAATGAGCAGGGTCGAGGCCATATGTATACGGTCGCTATATTAAAACGTGTACATTTTCATTTAAGTTTAACCTCTGTAGGTTGACTGAAACTAACGCTGCCGTGTTCTTGTAAATTAGATCCATCGACAGGGAGTTCCTCAGCAGTTATCTACATCTCGGTGGCCTCCAGCATTGCCGCAGTTGCTGCAGTTGCTGCAGCTGGTTTCCTCGTCCGTCGAAGGATGCTCCGCAGAAAGGCCAAACTGCCAACGCGCATGGAGCTTCCGGCGCTGAAACTGGAGCAACCTCTGCACCAGTAATTAATTACTTTCTAAAGATAGGTTCCAGAGACTAATAATTATTAATCCATTCATTCATTCTGAGAATTTATATAGCGCCGCTTCAAGGGACTTATTCAGAGACGCTCTCTGCCTAGCCTATATAGGCCTATGATGACAAGTGTCATTGCGAACGAAAATACTCCATCTTATAATTCCGATTCCTTTTTACCCTGTGCTGCCAACAGCAGCGACTATGAGTCTACAAATTTCAAACCTCATCATTTCACTCTATAAAGCGCTCGCTATGGACTCCACCTACATATGTCACCGACGATGAGCAAATAACCTGGCGCTTGAGAATGTTCGTTTCTTGTCCTCAACAACCCCTCCCTTAGCAGCTCACCTGCTTCCTCCGTCTGGTCTCTCTGACAACCGGACTCGGAACTTCACTTGGCATCTCTGAACAATCCCTCTGACTTAATTGACGCAGCGCTCGTGAATAAGCGGGTGCCCAGGCTGCGCTTAGCTTTAGAGTAGCGCTTTAGAAATTTCGATTTTACGATTACGACGCGGCTTTTATATGTCGCTGTGAATTTCGTCGATTTGATTACAACAAGTGTTTGACCATCCTCTGATTGGAGAAGTCCTCCTTTGCAGTTTATGCTTTGTCCGCAGTACTTTATACGTAGTTCAGCATAGAGTTTCAAACTGCATTAACATACTTAGCTTGCGGTACTTTATTGGTTGGATCAGCTATAGATAGCAATATGAGCAGCGATTTCGTGATGTAACTAAAAAGAAGTACATTAAGCGTATACTACTGATACATTACAGTACATACTGAATGCGCGTCTCGTTGTGGCGTTTGAGACGGTGGGGGAGGGTGTGAAGCAGAGGTCGAGACTGCCCACGCTTCTAGGATGTCGTGGAAGACGCATCAATTGTATCGCCTCTAAATGCCTTTTTGTGTTTTGTTTAGACTGAAGGTGAACAACGTCTTGTACAAGTCACAAGAGTAAGCATGCAGTCAATATTTGTAACAGTTATACGTCTACAACAATTAAGTTAAGCTTCTCATCATCTTGATCATTATCATGGTCTTTATCTTCATTATCCTCGTCATCATCATCATCATCAGCAGCAGCAGCAGCAGCAACAACAACAACCACATAGTCGTAGGTCACCTATTACTGCTGCTGCTGCTGCCTACTACTGCTGCTGCTACCACCACCACCACCGCCGCCGCCGCCGGCGCCGCCACCACCACCACCACCACCACCACCACCACCACCACCACCACCACCACTACTACTACTACTACTACTACTACTACTACTACTACTACTACTACTACTACTACTAATACTACTACTACTAATACTAATACTACTACTACTAATACTACTACTACTACTGCTACTACTGGCTGCTACTCACTACTCACTGCTACTGCTACTGCTACTGCTACTGCTACTGCTACTGCTACTGCTACTACTACTGCTGCTGCTGCTGCTGCAACTGCTACTGCTGCTGCTACTGCTACTGCTACTGCTGCTACTACTACTACTACTACTACTACTACTACTACTACTACTACTGCTACTGCTACTGCTACTGCTACTGCTACTGCTGCTGATATTGTTGCTCAATAGGTAGGGCTGACATTGCTCAATTTCTCACAAGGTAGAGAGAATATTAAGTTCGGATGCATAGTGTTTTATTAGTTATTAAGTTGTTATTGTTATGGTGGTGGTTGTGTGCGGAGGGTAATGGCGGCAGCAGTATCAGCAGTGTAATGATACTTCATGCTAACATTTATACGCCTAGGACTTATATTTTTTATTGATTGATTGATTGATTGATTGCTGTGGCCGTTGACGTTTTGTTTGGATAGAGGTCTAAATTTCATTAGCGATAATTGACCATTTATTATTCTGTGGATAAAAATTGCAGGAACTATTCAGACATAATTGGTCGAGACGCCTGGGAAATTGCCTGGGATTGCCTCGTTCTTGGAGAGGTTCTGGGCGAAGGAGCGTTTGGACAAGTGAGGAAGGGACTGATACTGGGCAACGTCCAACCCCGGTCGTCGTTACTCACGCATGACGCCAACTGTCAGTTAAGACAAATGACTGTGGCCGTTAAAATGCTAACAGGTAGGCCTAATCTTAAAAACACGTTTACTTTACACGTTTGTAAAAATAGCACATTTGATTGATTGATTGATTTTTTATTTGGTAACCAAAAACATACAAAAAAGGTGTATAGGTGTAATGGTGTATACATCTGACCACGTGATTTACTCAACTTATCCAGTCTACTGGGGCGCGGTGGTGTAGGGGTATGTTCTGTGCCTTGCAGCCGGAGGGTTGCAGGTTCGAATCCACCTCAAGCCGTCCGCGTAGGGACCTTGAGCAAGTCCTTCGCGCACTACTGCTCTGCAATATAATTGCTTCTGCGCCGCCGAGGCGTGTGGCACTTCTGAGCTTGGGGCAACCTTAGTAAGAAGGGCGATATCAAAGATCAGTTGTATTTTATTGTATTGGGGTTTCCGATAGTGTAGTGGTTAGCGTGCTGGACCGTGATTTGAGAGGTTGGGGGTTCAAATCCCCGCCAGGGCAGAAGGTTGGTTCGAGATTTCTGCTCCATCTGCACCCCTAGCTAAATCAGAGCTATAATGAGTACACTGACCGTACACTGTCGGTGCGAAGATGAGACGGCGATGAGAGGACTGGTCACCCGTCCTCATATGCCGAGGCTAAGAAATTGAAGTCGCTAACAATTCATACCCATGGCTGCCTCTCTGGCCAGCACAAGGGACTGCTCTTCTTCTTTTGTGGCTCAACTATTCTCAGATGAGTAGACTATATGAACATTCATGTATGACTCAAAATCGACTTAGCCATAGAATAGATAATTTAATATATAAATAATTATTGAAGATCTACGTACGCGCTGTGGTCTCTCCAGAATTACCGTATTTGTCCTATTTCCAGTGTAGCAGCGACCAAGGCGTCATTCTTGACTTTAGGCTGTCATTGGAATCTCATTGCAGTAATAGACCTCTATAAAATAGACCAGCTATAGGCTATTATTATAAATAATGATGACCATGATTATGATGACGATGATGATGACAACGATGATACTAATGATAATAATAAAATGATACCGGAGGATAAAGGATAATAATAAAAAAATCATTATAACAAATTACAATTATTATTGCATACTTAAAAATAAAAATAGTATACTTTAGAATAAAAATAATAACTATTATTATAATTTTTTATGCCCCAAGGTATATACATGTAGGCCCTACATGATCTCTCGGGGACTTAAACACTAATTAAATTATCATTACTATTATTATTACTACCTCTACTACTACGACTACTACTGCTGCTGCTGCTACTATTAGCCTACTATACTACCAGTACCACTACTACTACCACTACTAGGCTACTTCTACTACTACTATCGTCTTCTGGTTTCTCTAGGAGATCAGAGCGACGTCTACCGTCAGGACTTCCTGCGCGAGATGGAGCTGATGAAGACCATCGGTTACCATGGCAACGTCGTCAACATGATCGGCTGCTGCACCAGGCAGGATCCACTCTGCCTCGTCGTCGAACACGTCGCACTCGGTGACCTCCTGCACTACCTGCAAGACTACCGAGCGAAATGCCAACAGGTGGTAATCGTCTCTTACAACAGTCAAACGTATCGAATCAATGAAAAGTTGCATATTCAAGAGATGCGTGAATTTGTGTTTCCATTCGTGTCTTTGTGACTTACCCTGGTTACCCATGTCCTTCCTTCCGCTTGGCTGTTGGTTCGTTTTTGGCTGCATCATAATTATGGCCTATTATAAAGTTACGTGTCATTTGTTAATGACGGCTTGCATTTGGTGCAATAAAGGATATATTTACTTACTTACTTACTTACCTCAAAGAAGGAGTTTCTCAAGTTGACAGGAAGGTTTCTGCGGGTGCAGGTTTATTAAATGGAGGACACAGGAGCCGATTGGTTAGAGCGCTCGCATTTTAAGGTGGAGAGACCGGGTTCGAGCATTCTCTGAGACTGTTATTGTGTGTAGGGACCTCGAGCAGCAAGTTCTTCACTCAGCGCCATCGATTGATGCTGGGTCATATGATAGTGGCGCTTAAAAGATGCATAGGAATAGTTGTGTTGTTGTTGTTGTTGTTGATGACGATAATGATGATATAAAAAATTAAATAATCGTTAACAGCTTCTATAGCGTAATTGTTTTGCTCCTGAGAGATTACGCTTATCTCGAATCCAAAATAATAATAACTTGAAGCCAGAGACCCCATTCTAATGATGAGCCTAAATTTCAAGATACTGGATTGTATTGTGTTTACGTTCGCATTAAGTATGCTATGGCCTACCTGTTGAACGCTTCTTATTCGTTCTTCGTTCTAGGCACATGGCAACGGACACTTCGAGTATCTAACCGTCCACGATTTGATGAACTTTGCTCGACAAATCTCCGTCGGAATGGTAAAGATTCTTCATTTCGCAACATTTACCAGCAACGGTAAATGAGCGCCAGTCAAAGGAAACCATGCAGGCTAGATAAAGAGAGTTATAGGTCTATCTATATAGGCTACTTTTCCGAAGATGCTGATCGAAGAGAGAAACGTCCATTAACAGAGTAGCCTACCAGCGTAGGCCTATAGCCAACTTGCCAGAAATGATAGGTATAGGATAGGGTAGATGTTTTGTACGTGCCTTATAGGCCTACACTGTGTGGAGGCCAGACCAGCTCTTGGAACAATAAACGTGGCGGTTTGCCAATGCACTTAGGGTAATTTTTTTAAATTTTTCATTGTGAAATGACTTCTACACTAGTCTTGCCAAATGTACCCTACGAACCTGCACACACGAGCAAATTCCAATACAGCCGCCAATAGCCTAGCAGATCTGCTTGCATGGGAGCTACTATAGGACCACGGTGTAGCAACTTAGAACATAAGCGTATACGACGTAACGACTATAATTATGTTTTTTGGGTATAGGAGTTTCTGTCGCAGAAGGGGTACGTTCATCGTGACCTGGCCGCCAGGAACGTCTTGATAGGACACGAAAAGAAGGTGAAGATCGGGGACTTCGGACTGACCCGCTACATCTACGATGACCAGGTCTACGTAACGAACCGAGGTGGAAAGCTTCCACTCAAGTGGATGGCCATCGAATCCATCTTCGACCTCACTTTCACGACAGCCAGTGACGTGTACGTACGATCCATATGCATACTCAATTACTCATCCACCCACCCACCCATTCATTCACTACTCTTCCTACCTACACGCCTATCTATGGTACGTAACCATAGACATAGGGTAGAGTGGGGCAAAACGCCCCCGCGGGGCAAAACGCCCCCTCCCGGCCCTGTCCCCCCTGTGCCATGTAATGAAATTTTTGAATGTTCTGGGGTTTCTTAGTTGTACCCTAATGAGATAATCGTCAGTTATTTATCTTTAGATGCTTTGCTTATTTTTATTTTAGAAAAATTGATTTTTTCGTGTTTCCTTATAAGAGTCAGCCGCCAATTCTGTATCATTAATGGTGCCAAAATGCTAGATATAGCCAATAATACAAATATAGGTCTAAAGTATACCCTATGTCGAATAACTGTGCACAATAAATGGGGCTGTAACATATCAATTTTTTATTATATGGGCAATCTCACAAGGTAGCACCAAGCGGGGCAAAACGCCCCCTATGGAAAATGCTGACATGGGGCAAAACGCCCCCCTCACCTCAGAGTCACCTGAAGAAAAAGCATATTTTTTTTTATTTAATTATTTTTTATGACATCTTTTAAAAAAATTCTAGATCTCTTTACTTCTTATAGTTATTGTTGCATCATGGCAGTGATTGCAGTTGATTATGTGCATCGACTTTTCAGGTAGCGGGGGTCAAATCACGGGGGGCGTTTTGCCCAGGTGAGGGGCAAAAACGCCCCCTTTTGAAGCACTCTGTATTTTATTATTTTTTAATGTAATCTTTGGGGCATTTTATCGGACATAATTTTACTTTACTTGGGACATTCAGTACAAGGTCTTACAATAATTTCATGCTGAAAATGTTGTTACTCACGTTGTAATGGAGCAAACCCCGTTAAAAAGGGGCGTTTTGCCCCACTCTACCCTATATGCGCGGTTAGCTACATCGGTCAGAGCGCACGTCCCATACGCCTCGTTGCGTCCGGTTGCCGGTTTGCATGCCGATGGTAGCTTATTGCAGACTTTAATATTGGGTTATTATCACCGTCCTTACAAGAGGACTTTAAGTGGCAGCGGTGGTAAAGCACCTCATTCGACAACTCAAAATGAGCAGGGCCGAGACCATGCGGTCACTATAGAAAATCGTGTAGGCATACATGTAGTTAGACATACATCCTCGATCCATTTGCATGACAGTCAATACATACATACATACATGCATACATACATAATATATATATATAATATATACATATATTATATGGCTGGATATTGGAATGCGTAGATGGTCGTTTGGGATCGTTTTGTATGAGCTGGTGACGCTCGGAGGGACTCCGTATCCTACGATCAGCAACAAAGACTTACTGAGAGAACTGCAGAAGGGATATCGGATGGAACGACCGGACAACTGCTCTCCAGAAATGTAAGAACAACTAACCACACTAATTATCTGCATTGGTCTATAATTATACATGTAGCCTATATAGGCCTACAGCGTAGGCTACATACTGGGTAGAAAATGGCAGGGTAAACGCCGGTTATACTCGGAAAGCTGCTTTAATAATTATTATTTATGCGGTAATTAGGCCTACTGACAACTTTAGGCACTTAACATTCATTTAATTTGCCATTAGTTACATTATAAATTTATAATCACACTGTGTGATGTGGGTAGCTTAAATAGCCTAGGTCTAGCTAATTTGCAACATAGGCTATAGGCCTACTACTAGTATACCATAATTATACTCCTACAGACTCAATCTTCAAGGAATTTCAACTTATCCTCGAGTCGGAGTTGCGCCGTCTCCACTCTCCTCTCCTCTTCTAACTTGAAGTCAAGTGAACTCGATCCTCTTCTGCCAATGTTCTCATCATTTCTCCTTCGCAACTGTCCGTTTAAATTCCATGAACAAATAATGACAATGACTGTGATCACGATGATGATGGATAATTGTTTCGAGTCTTCAGTTAGGGCTCAAATGAAGGCCTTCCTCCGAGAAAATAATAATTGCTTCCTCTGGGTATGAAAAGTAGGGCACGGTGGTACCATTTAGTCCACAAAGTGGAGGGTCGGGTATTCCTCGTACCCCGAAACTCATGCCTGTCTATAGGCCTTAGTACAGTGCTTGTGTAGTGTGTACAAACGTAAACCCGATTTTGGGGTCGTCCATTAATTATGTCAACAAAATAGGGGGGGGGGTTTGAAGAAGTTTGAGAGTTGTTGACAAGGGGTAGGGGGCTCGGTACCATTTGACATCAAAATTGACCAATGAATCAACACAGACCCTTCAAAATGGTAGCGAAAACATTGTAGTTGCTAAAATGTATAATTGCTTAATGTTTAATACTACTAAGAAGCTGGTATTAATAAACTAAACTCATATTTTGAAATGCCAAATTGCATTTTTTAGTGTAAAAAATAAAAAAATGATTCTACAAGTATTGAGCCATTGTGTTTCTTTTTGTAGGGGGTGGGGGTTCTGGGATTGTTGACATAATTTTTAGGGGTCGTCAATGTTTGACAGTTGACAAAGGGGTAAAAAACTGCCTAAAATTTGTTGACATAATTAATGGACGACTCCTTTTCAGATTACAGTTACCGGCTGATGATCGACTGTTGGCAAACGCGACCTAGCAGAAGACCTACTTTCACTCAGCTGAACAGAAGGATCACTGCCATCATGGATGATTCCCTCCAATCATCTCAACCTGCTCTACCGACAGATGGCTTCTTGTACGAAAACGAATATAAAACGAACAGTAGCGACTCTTTAACGCTCATCCCGTCCAACTTTCCGACGAATTCTCCGACAGAAACACCCGTAATCGACCTCAAAGCACCGAACCAATGTATGCCAAAACTTGCAAACGTCAGAACAGACACAGTGAACTTTCCGACATCGACACCCGAAAATCAACAAAACATGTCCGATTATCGCAAAACTCTGCTAGAAAATGAACTGGCAAATTAATTTTTATAAATTATTGTACCTTGTTTTATAATTGCTGCCTGCATTAGTTAATGAAAGATAAATGTATTAATGATATCAACTATAACTAAATCATGCATAAACTTTCGTCTGATGATCTGTTTTGAAATATACATGTACATGTAAGTAACTGAATCAACTATAATTACGCAGTCTTCAATTCATGCATCATCTTCATTCTGTTTCAGACTCATTCATTAATTTATATAGCGCCTCTTCAGGAAACTACTCAGCGGTGCTCCGATTACAGTATCTGTTCCAAACGTTAAGTACTAGCATAGAAAACCCCAATGTTCAGGAACACCCATTTCACGCAGGCACAAATCAAGTAAAACTAAATTTCAACAAGCATTAACAAATCACAATATATGTGTTATCGTCACGACATTTCATTCGCAGGCATCATGCAGACCGTGAACTGTTTCATCAAGCAGTCCTATAATTCCATTGTGACTTAGCCTTCAAAAGCATCATCACATATCAACAACAACTGTCTTCAACTACCCGGTGATTTATCGACAGTCTACAGTCTTAAAACTTAAAAATTCGGAAACCAATAAAAATGAGTTTACTGTTTGCTCAGAATAAGTTGTTCGCAAAGCCAGGTTTTGATTGTTTTCCACTTTTTACAACATTGACCATTCTCCTGCAGGTCCTGCGTCCGTTTCCTCTACAGTAATCGCTTCTGTTGAGCTCACTGCATCTGTCTTTATTGAAGACTCGAGTTCTTCTTTCAGTTCAGTCGATTCCAACTGCTTTCCTTTTAATGTATCGGTTCCGTCTCTTTCACGCGATTCATCACAACTGGTAGCAGAACTGTTGCTGACAACCGCTGCAATCTCTCTTTCCTTGCTGCTTTCTTTGCTTTCATCTGTTGTAGAACACGCAACTGTTGATTTGCTGTTGGTCGTTTTTTCTCCCAAGGGATCATGATCATTTCCATCTGAAAGCTGACATGATGCATTGGTTTTATTACTGCTGTCGGCTGATGACCCTGGCACAGGAGAGACACACTCAGTTTCCATGGAAGCATCCACCTTGGGTTTTTCCATCGATGTGTTCACTACGTCCTTTCCAATTTCCGACGAAGAAGACAAGTTTGCCTCCGTTGGACTTTCGTTTGATGCTTTAGGTACGCTCAACTCTTTCTCAGAAACCGTGTTTTCATTTTCTGCTTCAGTCAGCTTTCCACTAATCACTTCGCTTGAGATTCCAGCTCTGCTCTCAGATTTTTCCAAGTATTCTTTTACATCCACATTTTCAGTTCCATCCATTGTTTTACAGTCAGCCGTTACTCCTTCACACTCGGTGGAAGCCACGAATTCAGCCTTTGTTTCATCGAATGTGGGAGACCCTTCGCACTTTGAGAAGCCTGTTGCCTGACCACTACTAGACTCCAAATTGCCTTCATCTTCGTCATGTTCTATGACACCAGTTGCTGTATCTGAAGTCATCATATTGAACTCGTTTGAATCAGTTACTCCAGAATCAGATCGTCCAACAGAATCTGACAGTGGTACAGCAGAAGGGTCAGCTTTTCTGGTGGAGAATGCCTCCAATGCACTGCTCCTCCTTAATGGTCTTTCAAACAGACTCACAGCAACTGCCTGACGACCAGACTCAGCCGTTGAGACCACGCGGAATTCCAAGGGCTTTTCCGGTCCCTCCACAAATGCGTCTGGTACAGAACCCATTGGCAGCGTGATATTTAATCCCACACCCGACACTTTCAGTTGCTCTGGCTTCACACATACCTCCCGGTCGTCGACCAACAAAGTCAACGGGTGGGACATGTTCAAGTGTCTTGCTAGAGCAGCTGGAATTACGAGCAGCTGTGCCGAAGGCCCACAGGAAACGGTGACTTCATCTGTAAACATGCCAGACAGAGAGATGCTAGGAGGAAATACATTAGGATGCTCAAGGCCTGTAGCAGCAACGTCGACGCCATGATTTGATGCTTGTTGGACTCTTGGAGAAGATGCCTGCTGGACTCTTGGAGAAGATAGTGCAATCCCATTGGTATCATCTACCGAATTTGCTCCATTTGACGTTGGTTTTCCAACCGCAGACTGCTTCTTAAGATTTCTAGAAGAGGATTCAGACGACGATGTTTCTGTGGTTTGATTTTCACGTTTGTACAGACCGTATGAAGTACTTTCAAGTTCCTTGTTGAGTTTTCCACAAGCCTATAATGACAGACATAATGCCAAAGGTAACTTAAGTCTGAAATCAAATACACCCCATATGCCACCACCCAGTGGGAACCAAATCAAGTGCCATATTATAACGAGGTTGCACTAAAATGAGGTCATTTCCACTGCTGAATCTCTTGTGCAACCACACCCTGACCATGTCAATCCTCCAACTGGGATGGGCTTCATATATTGGCATCACCCCAGCATACGTTAGGGGTGTTCCAGTCTCAAACCAATTGGGTCAGCAACTGTCCTGCTCTTTTGCCCATAGCGCTATGCAGATGCCACGTTTTCGCACAATAACTCAGCCCAACGTGCCCTCTCCGGCATTTTAATGTCCTCTCAAAACATAATCGCATACACATGTAGCATTTGGTGCAGTTCAGCATACATTTTCAACTTACATTAAAGAGCACTCATTTAGATAGCCACATGTGCAGTGTTTTAGATAGGAACTTAAAGGGCATTATACCAAGACTAGTGCCCTTTACAGTCTGCTACATTAGAATTTGCAATTGTACCGAAATGTGTTGTTATAAGTAACTTCACAAAGCAGCACCTGTGCTCTCCAAGGCTCCATGTAACTGCTACATAACTGTTTACTTAAATTACAACACACCACATAAAAGAAAATGACACCATCAACCCTGAATTTAATCAATGCAGTCTTCACTGAGTAGATAAACTGCTATGGTATTAGAAAATACAAGATTAACGTACCGGTACTAGCTGTAATAGGATTGGGATACAAGGTAAAGTGGCGAAATGATTGTCGTGCATGTAAAGACATGAATAGCAGGAGATGAAAGATTGCGTACAACAGAATGAGGGTGTTTGCAATTAGTGGGAGTGCTTCAATTATTTACAATATCTTACTCAGTTTTTATGCATATTCCAAGTAACTTCATTATGAGGTACAGATGAGTTTCTTGCATATTCCACGTCAATTAATTATGATGTACAGACAGAGCAAGTCCAGAATCATATGCACAGAGGCATTACAAAATGTTTTACCCAACAAGTGAAATTCATCTGTGGTGTGAAGTACATGTGAGATGTGTATCCAGCACATTCCGGATGGAAGAGACACATACAGCTGGCACATGGAAGAGTTGGAGGGATTCCGAGGCGCCCTGGACAGTCCATTCCACATATTCGTGATGTTTCAGTTAGACAGCTAGAAACGAAAAACAAAAGCCTTTAATAAATTACCGTATATATGATGCTTTACAAAATACATATAAATGCTTTTTAATGTAGATGCTTGTGTGGCCTTAACAAGTTTCCCCAAAGGACAAGTTGGACTGGCTTTGACTGATGGCTTTCATAATGATGGTTTTTTTAGTTTATAATCCTCAACCCTGACTCTGCCATGAAGCAATCAAAAGAAAGTTCTGCTTTTAGACTTGTGCGTGGCCTCTGCAGCAATACCAGTTGAAGGAAATCCCTCCATAAATGATACTGGTTCATAACTCAGTCTTCAGCAATTTCCACAGAAATCCATTTTATGCCGAGTCTGTATTAGTTCAATGAAAATGTACCTTTTACAGAAAAGGATTGTAGCGACTGTTTTCCCCCAAGTTGAATGTATCCTTCGACTTTAGGACCACATTTCCAAGGCTTTTCCATTGACATTACTTACCTTTTGTCCTAGAAATTCCTTGTAATATGAATGATACTTAACGCTAAAAATATTCAGTTGCACTGCCAGTACGTAACCTCTTACCTCAGCCTCACATCTGCGTCGACCAATAGGCCATCAACACTACATGCATTTCTTAACAACACTTTCTAACTTTTTTCAGCAGATGCCTTGGGAAATGCTACATAAATGCTCTGAATGACTTCTTTTAAACAGCAAATAGATACAGCAAAACAGGAACTTGCCATATCAGAAACGTCCCAATCTGGCTTCTTAACAGCACAACAGGTACAGATGAAAAACATATATACTAGCCTTTCAACTGGTTTTGGCAAAACAGCAATTGGTGCAACTGGTGGTTTTTTCTCGGTGGACAAAGCAGGTTTCTCGTTTGATTTCCCGTCAGGCTTCGGCAGAATCTTCGCCAGAGGTGAAGGCAAGGTCATTGGGGTCTTTGACTTTGACAACACTTTGGCAGGCAAAGGAGACGTCTGCTGATGATGACTTTTTGAAAGCTTCTTCAGAGATGGCTGACCATCTTTCTTTGACATAAGTTCTTTGATGGCTGCATTGATCTTCTCAAAGGAAGTAGCAGCCCCAGAGGGAGAATCGGCTGAAACAGACGACTTAGGTGTAGACTTTTTGAGCGGCGACATTTTCTTAAGATCTCGTCGGATGGATTTCTCAGCTGAGCCAGGTTTAGGAGAGGCAGACAAAATTGATCTGGCCTTCAACTTAGTAGTTTTAGACATCTTTGGTTCTTGAGATTTGCTGGAGCTGAAAGATTCGTCCGATCTCTTTGCATTTAATTTAGCTAAGTTCATCGCAGAAGGCGGACCTTTTCGCCGCTTAATGTTTTCCTCTGGTCGACAGCTCTTATGCGCATCACTCGCTTTGTTAGGACTTAATCTTCTTATGTTAACAACTGGAGATAGACTTTTTTTCGATAACCGATGTTTGCCCTGCAAGGAAGCGCTCTTGGTTTTCGCCGGAGACTTTGACGATACAGTTTTGTCTTTGTCAGGCGGCTTAACGTTTCCACTCTGCAGCAGCGGGTTGTTTACAGTGCGCAAAGCATGACTCATGTATGTCCGTAGAGCCAACGTCGCTGCTGCACGTACTGCTTGTCGTTTGTCTGTCTCATCTACTGGCGTTGTTCCAACAGCCTCTGGTGATGCTTCCTCCTTCTTAATGTCTACCTTAACAGGAGCGATGGGTGTTTCCGCTTTGACATGGACTACAGGAGCTTCGGTTTTAACTGTGACGTCAGCTTTAGACGAATCAAGAGTTGCAAGCGTCTCCTTGAGTTTTCTCTGTCTGTTTGTTCCAGTTGACGACGCCTGTGACGACGCATCATCATTTGCTTCATCAAAACTTTTCATGCTGCTTTCGTTTGAACTGTGAAGCCCCGTCCTGCGACTCAGTCGACCCCGACTAAATGCCGCGGCCCGCACCATTTCCTGTGGCTCTTTGTAAATTGAGCACTTTGTAAAGGTGAAGCAATCGCCCGTCAGAGTTGACTTAACACTTTTTACTGCAAATATAATAAGATCACAGTAAAGATCACAGTATAAATTAAACCAAGACCAATACAAGCTGTTTCTCCCAAGGCGTCGAGTGTTTATGCAGTTAGATATTGCACCAATGGTCTCTGCACAGATCACTGGTCATACACAGGTGGGCTGTACAGCATCAAGATATTCTAAAGAAAGATCATGATTGTATGCCCAATCATTGTATTTGTAAATGTAATCGAACATTTATAACACCACTCAGTGACTCAGAGGTGCTCCCAACCCAAGTCAGTGCTATCACTAACAAATACATTCAACTTCAGGCATTTCCAAAGCCACTAGAGCAAGTACATAAGCAAAGCTTCTAGATGCGGGGAACAACCAGAAAGTCTCTGGTGGCCGAGTGGGGGAGACCAGGGAGACTGAGGTAGAGAAGGTCTTGAGGTATGAGGAGCTACCCCCACCAAACAGGTCAGGGTAGTTCTTTGGTTGTGACCTTCAAATGTCATATGTATACAAAACACACTAAAATTGTCAGCAATATTTAATCTAATGACTTCCACAGCATCACAATGCATAAAGTATCAATCGAAGTGAAATCATAGTAAAAGTCGTGTTCCATTAGAGTTTTAAGTTAAGTTTTGAATGACATTAGGAAACTGTCAGAACAACTGGGTAGCTAAATAATAATGCTTTATAGTTCAAACTAAATGGTCAGCCACAAACTGGTCAATTATATATAAAAACATTTTAACTTGGGGCTTTTACTCAAGAGTGGTGTTACAAAAAAATGCACTGTCAAACAGCACAAAAACATTAAAAAACATAATTTAAAAATTATGTAAAAAATCAATATTTAAAACACAATAAACTCACAGTAATCAAGAATCTGAGGCAGAGATCTCTACAAAGAGACAACAATCATTTACTTTAAAATCGATTGTATATAAAACAAACAGCAGCAATTAAATAAAACAATTCCATGCTTAATATTTAAAACAGTATGAATGTATTTCTTATCAATGTAATTAACTAATTAACTGCCCTTGTTCCAACAAGGCTTAATGCTTGTTTTGTGTACAGTTTTGACCGAGTGGGTTCACAGATTCAGCAAAATGGTTTAGCTGGTCCACAGCCCAAGAGTGAATATATCAACTGCTTTATAGTAGACAGAACAAAATTTACTGTAGGAGACAAACAGCGACAATGGATCAGGAAACCAACTGAAATCAAGGTTGAAACAATTACGTCGACATGTGCCATCCAATGACAAAATTATCCAAGTCAAACTACCGTAAATGAGGAAGCCGAATACACTAGGAACCTGTTATATGTGCTCCATTTATAACATGAATTCTGCAAAGACAATCAGGACATGGATCCTAAAATTAATTCACCTACAAAAAATAAACTCCATGACCTGACCTTATTGTAAGGTGGTTCTTATTATAAGGTGGATCCTAACGAGAGCAACTGATTTCTAGGGTATCCTGAACACAATTATAGAGCTTAGAAATTTTTTTAAACAAACTGACTGTTGTACTACCCACCAGTTTTGTATCGTCTGATGAAAAGTAATAGACATCACACAATGGTTTGGTAGATGGATTTTTAACTGTATTTCTGAACACTATTTCTCTTCGCCAGCCTGCAGTGAACAAACAAAGAACACACGCCTCTATTCTCTAACTGTATTTCAATATACACTTGGTCTGCCCTCTGTTAAGTCCATGCAATAACTGATACCATTACCAACTTACACCATGCCGCTTAACAACCCATAATGACACCTCCAAGTAAAGCAAATAGACAAGACAAATTTTGGGTCTGCTTCTATGAACAAAAAACCTAATCTCAGATCTAAGCAAACAGTAAGACAACTCACAATTATTCAAGCACCAAGACCGAAGAATGTTAAACTAGAAAATTGAAGAAATGGCGTAAGTGGCCTTAGAAGAAGGAAAGATCAAATCAAGAACATGAAATAATAGAATCATTAAGCATGTTAATTCTGCATGTGCATAAATCAAGAACATTGCCAGAAATCAATAACATATAACTAAATTTTGATTTGCAGTTTTTCAGGAGGTGCAACAGATTATGGAAACGTACCTTGCTTAAATGGTTTGAGCCAATCTGGTTTAACAACACTGCATTGATCAACAGATAATGATGTTCGTGTATCAGGTAAACCTACAACATTTTTCATTTCTACAGTGGCAAGTTAGCAATCTCGACATTTCGCAATGCAATGCATTGGCCAAGTCAATCAGAAATAACTTGGAATGAAACATTTATTTCTACTATAGTTTACCTAGTTTCTTAAAGTGAATATGATTATAACAGAGATCAGATTTGGAAAAGCAGGCTTATCCGCAACATAGCACAAAAGATGTACACCATATGAGATTGTTGAATATCTAGTTTAGTCTTTGTGGGGTTCTACTTTGGACAATGGCTATTACACGAACTGTAGTTGCTTCTGTGCAGGTGACAAATCTTATTAAATAATTCTTAAAGTTTGTCCTTCCGTATGTATGTATGTATGTTTGCAATGCATCATGTCCGGCTAAAGGCTCCGAAACGGAACGGTTTAGCGAGTTGAAAAAATTTTCAAAGCATTATTACGCAACGTCTAGGTCAACGCGACTATTTTCAGTTCGCAATTTTATTTAAACGCCGATATATGGCCATTTTAAATTTAACTTTTCAGCGAGCTTATTTCAATACCGCCCATAGTAAGGCCATTTGTTCACTTCATGGCAGAGTCAGGGTTGAGGATTATAAACTAAAAAAACCATCATTATGAAAGCCATCAGTCAAAGCCAGTAAAAGGTACATTTTCATTGAACTAATACAGACTCGGCATAAAATGGATTTCTGTGGAAATTGCTTGAAGACTGAGTTATGAACCAGCATCATTTATGGAGGGATTTCCTTCAACACTTTGCTGCAGAGGCCACGCACAAGTCTAAAAGCAGAACTTTCTTTTGATTGCTTCACGATCAGACTCATCACTTGATGGATTATAAACTAAAAAAACTATCCTTATGAAAGTCATCTGTCATTTCCAGTTGACTTTCGCTTTTCAAGTCCAAGCAGGACTCGGCTGCACGTAGCACCAATTACGACGCCCGCTTCGAATTTCTAGGTTTACGTCAACCATTTACAGATTCAGTTCCAGAATTACACTAAGCTCACAATTGTCAACCTCGGCCATTGGCTCTTTTCTAGATACATATGAGACTCGAAACTGACTTTAGAGACATCGAATTTCTATCTCCATCCCAATTACTTTCAGCCCATAATTTGCTTTCAATTCGATTTGTGGCAAATTCTAAGCATGCCCATTTGAAGTCACTAAAATTAATATGCAATCTTAAGATCTCCACAATCAGTATGCAATCTACGATTCTTTTTTCAAATAATCGCCTATTATGATTTAGAAATCAACTCCGTAGTAATGATATGCCATCAGGTAGAGATGAACCGTAAAGACAAACAACAAAATAATAATATTGCCTATAACTATAATCAGATGGCATTTTCAGTACACGGGCAAAGCAACTATGTTCACAACGTAAATATCTACTGTTTCCATTGATATATGGACATTTTTTTAAATATTGGAAGCCCATCTATTAAATTTAAGTAAGTTGCCTTTATTTGCAGCCGTTAAAATTACGCCTGGGGCGGGCGAACGCCGGGTAAAAATTGCTAGTTATTAGATAATTTCAAGTAATGTTTAGAGCATACTGGCTATCTCTACTGCACATGGGAACTTTAACTAAAGACATGGGCGTATTTAGGGGTGGTTTTACGGGCTCAAACCCCCAAAATAAGTTTCCGAAAAAATTGTTTATATGCTTTTACATGCAAAACCCAAAAACCTGAACTTTGCGACCATTTCCAATAGGAAAGTGCAATCTTAAAACCCCTCTGACTTTTTTTCTGGCTACGCCCATGATTAAAGACTATATACATCAAAGAAGTGAACAGAAATGCAGCTGTTGCTCGTGACCTGAAAGAGAAGAACAAAATAAATAATACCTTCCAAACTAGCGCTCAGAACTTCAGGCAGTACCTTCGGAAGCACTTCCTTCTTCAGTTTAGGCACTGTTATCTTTGGCTTACGATCAGCACTCATCACTTCTATGGATTTTTCATTCCTATCCTTTGGCTGTCCTGTCATTTCCTTTGACTTTCGCTTTTCAAGTCCAAGCAGGACTCGTGCTGACGTACACTTATTACGACGGCCGCTACGTTCCAATGGTTTACTGTCATCTGTTACACTGCTTAGTTCCAGAGATTTATCATCTCCAATTGTCTCCTCTGCCTGGCTCTTTTCTGATACATATGAGACATCCAGCTGACCAAGAGACATGGACATGCGGGTGTCCACTCCAGCGGTCGAGCCCCTCCTTTTCCTCTTTTGTGGCAAATTCTCAGCACCATTTGGAGTGCTTGTTTTAAGATCTCCACAATCAGTAAAACTGGATTCTTTTTTCAAATCATCGATGAAGCTCAACTCCGCTAATGAGATGGCATCACTGTTGACCTTTAAGACAAACAATTAATATAAATAGATGTTGCAGTACTAACAGTAATCAAATGGCATTTTCAGCATTGCCTCACATCGCATGGACTGCACAATGTACTACAACGTAACTTCTACTGAGTCCATTGTGCCTTCTCATGTGTTGGACCGTCCTCCCATTACATTTACGTACTGTTGCCTTTGATTCTGTGCAGTGTACATTTGCAACATGTCTCAAAATGTACTTATTTAGATCAGTTCGATAGTCATAGATACAACATTTCATTGTGTTACTTAAAATGTGCTATATCAAGTGTTTTGCTACATACATACATGTTCAAGATTAGCCTCCTATGCAACAGCTCAGAGGTTTAGTTCGACTCCATAGCAAAAGTGCAATAGAACAGTTTCCGTTTGAAATGAAATACTAACGCAGTCTCCAAGTGATGAAGAAAACAGAAAAGTGAAGATATCTTTTCATGCTAGACACAGTAATAACCCTAACGATAATGATTATGGCAATTATAAATTATCCTATCATGTAAGCAACTGGGCATTTACACTGTTACATAACAGAATTGCAGCATCTATGACATTACGTTGACCTGGTCATCCAAAACATAGTTTTCTACACGATTCTTGTATGTCCAAGAGGTTCTTAAGAAAAACTAAATACATGCTTCAGTACATAAATATAAACGTGTGTAATTTATCACTCATGTTTAACAACATATATAACTTGATAGGAATTAAGTGCTACCTTCAACAAGGCTCCTTCTGTGCAAAACTTTTTCGTGGGATTGTCTTTATCTGCTTCACCTATAAAATGAATAAACAATATGTAAAAGCTGCCATCTGAATGAAAATATAACTGAACAAAATTGTCAATAACACACTAACCGAAAACAACTTGTTACATTCACAGTGATAACAACATACCAAAACAGTGTTTTTCCTAAATCATTATTCTATGATATTCATAACCTTTACCTTTTGAGCTACCTCTTTTCCTTTTAGAACGAACAGCATGTGGTGGACGCATTAGGTCCTTTGAATGCTCACTGTCGAAATTACCACTTTCCATCTTGCAGATTCTGCAGCCCTAGCGAAATCTTTTCTCTTTCTCTGACCTGCAACATTCACACAGAATTGCAATTTCTACCACTAATCAAAATTTGTCTTCAAATGCCAGACCTGTTGCAAGTAGGCTTTGGTGTAAAGTCATAATTGCAATTAACTATCACAGTGAATGCGGTCGTCTTGGACAAAAAAACAATGTTTTGCTGCATATAAATTTTAGCTCTATTTGGAGTTTGATTTATAGCTGTCAGTTAGGCAAAACATTGATCATGCAGAAGAAATCCTTTGGGTCGAATTTAAATAGTTATCTAGTTATGAATGCAACTCTGGATGATATCTGTGAGTAACAGTAATGTCCAGCCATATAAAATTTAATAGTCGTGTCCTCTTCTTGGCCGTTTGTTGCATCTGTAGACAAATGTTTGTATTCATCCATCAGATTAATAAAATATAAATTATATTGTTCAAAACAAAATAAATGAGACTCAAAACAAATACATTGACAATGTACTAGTTTTGGAATTTTAAGACAGCGATGGTGATGAACATTATCAAGGCAGCTGTCACCACTGAAATAATAAACGAACTGGCTACGGTACCGTCCGGACGGTACCGTTATTTCTTTTCTACGGTACCGTCCGCAAATAATCTATGGGCGATTGCACATATCTATGGCGTGTACATCCGGTTGAAATAAATATTGGCAAAAGCCTGTCACGTTAAGTTGTTGTCTTCGCGTCGAATTTTTCTATGGCCGACAACTTGAGGGTCGGTTAGGGCCAGGTTAGTATTCGTGTGGTCGTTTAGTGTCAAATTAGGCGTCGTGAGGGTCGGTTAGGGTCAGGGTTAGGGTTAGTTTCGTTCATCTCTTAACTACTGCGCTATTGATGGTTAGGCTTTCACGCCATAGATATGTGCAATCGGCCATAGATTATTTGCGGACGGTACCGTAGAAGAAATAACGGTACCGTCCGGACGGTACCGTAGCCAGTGCCAATAATAAAATACGCTAAAATACTCGACCGGCAGCATCAAGAATTAAATACGCTAAAACACATTTTTACCCCAAAAAACATATAAGTTCGCGTTATCTTCAACTTTAATGCATTCTAAAAATAAGTGTGGTTTGCACAACCATGTTTTTGTGACTAATAATGAGATGATGTGACTACACAACCGCACGTCCGAAAAAGACCTTTCGGATCTTAGCTATAACCTATTTTTACACGACTACTACGTAAAACATAATAAAGTCCTGTAAACATCCATCAATGAAACGCCAAGAACTCCAAACAAATACAAAGTTTTGAATAATTATGTTAAACAAACCTATAAGAAGCATTTGACGCTAATAAACCAACAAAATACGCAAATTTCGAGCCACATGCGGAGTACATATTGAAGAAACCACGCAATCGCCACTCTTACCTAAAGTTAATAGCTAGCGACATCTTGCAGTTTTCAATAAATTATGTAATAATAATTATTATTATCGTAGTGGCTCCGTTCACAGCCCGGAAGATATAGTCGGCCAGAATTAAAGTCCATATATTAAAAGCTTTACCTAAATCGAGACAAGGCGATTTTTTGGGAATGTGTTAAGTAGGCCCTAGGTTCATTCTCATAAAAACCTGCAGTGAACCTAACAATAGCAAACTGAGAAATTTGCTCTTGAATGTGGTTAATTTTGAGCGAAATAAATGCCTTGCTACATACTCACTGCGGTGTTTTTAGCGTCTTTGGTTGTATTTTTTGTCGATATGGTGCGATTTAATTAATTAATTTTGTCAAATTTCTTTATTTCAAACGAGTTTAAAGTTAGTTAAGCATTAGATTTCGGGTTATTGTTTAGATTGATTGGATTTTATTGGCTAATTTAACCTGTTAATGTTTTATAACACTTTCGTTACAATTAAATTGAGTTGAGCGATAATGGTGAATCAGGCAAGGTTTACGTTGCTAAATTACTTTCATGTCTTCAATGCCCTACTTGACATTGGTAAGTAAGCAGTCTACCAATGCCCATAATAACTGTCATCAATCCAGCTTCCATTTAAGGAACCTTTTCCGCAAATCCAACTTGTTTTTCAGAAAAAATTACTTCTCATCAATCTAACTTCTATTTAAGCACAAAATTATTTTTAATAAAACGAACTTTTATTTAAGCAAACGGTTATTCTCATCAATCAAACTTCTACTTACGGAAACAATTATTTTTATCAATCCAGTATCTATTGAAGCAAAGTTTCATCAATCCAGCTTATATTTAGGGAAACAATTATTTCCCTCAATCCAGCTTCGATTCAAGCAAAGAATTAGTTTCATCAATCTAACTTGTATTTAGGCAAACAATTATTTTCATCATCCAGATTCCATTTAAATTGACAGTAGAAAGTTATTTAGCAACCTAAGCTATTGGTTTACCTCAGGCAGATACGACGGAGCTCTGCAAGGATAATTGCATTATTTGCCATTGTGTTGTTAGTCCTTGATCTGTCATTTCACCAGTTTTGTTTGGTGTCTGTCGATCATGTTTTGGGAGCTCAGTGGTTAATTAAGGTTCTAGCATCCCATCTTGAAAGGACGCTATAGGCCTATATCAAGTTTCATTGATTGCTGGGATACTCGAATTCAATAGACGAAATTAATAAGTATAAGCAGTCTGTTATTTCGACGAATGGAAATGATTGCCACCTTTATTCATATTGACTATTGATTGTTTATTATAATGATGTATGTACACCGGAATGCGAATTGCAACTGGTTCAATAAAGAATATACTTACTTGTGATCCAGGAATGGTATTGTCTCAAATTGTTTTCAAACCATTTGTTGAACTGCAGCAGCTGCACACATTGACAGTATCGACAGACCCAGTGGTGGCACTACACCAGGGCAAGCAAGGGCAAATGCCCTGGTAAAAAAGGCTTTGCCCTGGTCGTTGCCCTGCCAGAATTGTTGCCCTGCAGAGAATTTATTTGGGGCATAAATTGCCCCTGCACTGGTTACTTGCATGATAGCCCTCGTCATGCCCTGGTTTAAAAAAATGTCTGGCGCCGCCGCTGCACAGACCTGGATCTTCTTTGGCACAGTGGTTGGTTTTTCATAAAGAATCTAAACCACGTCCAAATTGGGGTGGCTTCATGCAAAATTTAAGCATGGGTGTGTATCAGCCACCGGTGGATATTCGTATGTAGTGTAATGTAATTAGCAACTTCTATTGCGCCGGTGTCTAATGCACAAGGCATCAACCGATGGCACATCAAAACAATCCGTAATCAGGGCAACATCCAGAAGATCAGTCCGTGAAAGACAGAGAGTTGTCCATCGTTTGATCTGAACCCAGGTGACAAGACTTGTATCCTGTCTACTTTGTCTTTTGCTGAGGTTTTGAAAAGTTGCTATGGTCCTAACAGAGTTGGTCACATACTAGTAGGGGAAGCATATTATCGTGCATTCCATGGGCACATTTTGCTGGATTCTGCTTTGCATGTCATGCTTATGCATGATTTGATCAATTGATATTCTGACGAGTGCAGTGCTTTGAGTCACCAGAACAAAGAAATTGTGTGCTGCCAGTTCGTCAAGGCAGCAGTGATTGAACGTTAGATTATGATGTGGGGAATTAGGACAGATAAATGAAAGCATAACAGGCATTGGCTGCACTCCAGTCAAACTTCATAGTGTTTATGCAAGATAACAAACAGTGTATTCCAAAAGATAGGTTGATCAGGCAAATGCAGCATTCATTCCTGTCCATGTTGCCTCCCTGCACTACTTGCATGTGGCAGTAGTGCAAGGCAATACAAATATGACGAATCAATAATTGAAAACAGCAAATGACCTTTTGATGCTCACTTCAGTTCAAGTACTTATAACTATTTGACTAAATTGACTCAAATGATGCAGTTCACATGTGCAGGATTAGAAGAATGATTTTTCAACTGTGCATGTCTGCTGCATATTGTTGTTTATTGAACATTATTAAAGCACAAAGTATGTGTAAACTTGTAATATAGTTATATTTGCTTTTGCATGTATGAATAGTGTCTAATACAGTGCAAACTGAGAAAACTTGACTGCCAGCAAAGTAACAATAAAATCAGTTATCCTAGTAATCAAGTGCTTGAAAGTAGCTGGGCTTTAATAAGTTACCATTGATGCAATACGAGGCCTATTAACATGAACTCGTGACACTGTAATATTGGTCAACTTAAAAAAATGATTACGAGGAAAGGAGCAGAACACGCTCCTGAATTTTTCATCAATGACAGTTTTAGGTGTCCACACTATATGTGAAAATTGTCATGAACTTCATTCACCACACTAACTTTTTGGGCAAGCTATACACCCCACTTTGACGATCATGGTACAGAAATGTCCTAGGAAAGCACAGACATAATGAAACTATCAGGTACTCACTATATGTTTCATGAGCACCCATGTACCTCAATATAAAATTAGTGTAAGAATTATTATGTCATTACTGCCTGCTCATGTGATGTCTGGAACTTGAGTGAGAATTGGCCTCTTTGCAATATTTATAAATTTTTATATTAAAAACCACATGTAACACCACCCAGATTGTTTCATATTTGGACAGAGCACAACGAACTGATTACATCAAAACATTTTCAGCCCTCTAGCTCATTTCCTGGCCGAGATATGACAGTCCAAACTTGATGGATCATGCCGTTTTCTCGCTATCCGTTTTTTTTCGTATTAACTTAAAAAATTAATATCTCGGTCAAATTTTGAGATATTCTGCTCAAATTTTCACTGTTATTTCTACTTTGACAAGTAGTTTATGCACAACAATTTTCAGAAGAATCCAAAGGGATGTGGTGTACACCCCGACTGATTTGACGAGGAATTACCTATTTTCATAAGTGGACGATTTTGGGACTAAATTGTGTAATTTCCTGTTAATGTACACAATGCAGGTTTTAGTATGTTTTACTACATGTTATTACCTAACTAATAAACATAAAACTGCTTTGTCACTAATTACTTCTAGGTTTTATTTATATCTTGCTGACTAATAGCGGAACCCAGGGGTGCAAAAAACCAAACTTTTTTCAAAATGAAAAAGTTGGTTTTTTGGTTTTTTTATGGGTTTTTGAGATTTTCGTATTTCGGATTCAATTCAACACATTAAGAAACACATTAAAACACATTTTTTACTTTAGAAATTTGGAGATTACGATTACATAAAACACATTAAAATCTCGTATTAATAAGCCAGCAACGAGAGACGAATCTGCTGGACCGTACGCAAAGCGCAGAGTACAATACGGGACGGGAGCTCTACATAATAGGCATATAATTAGTGTGTAAAATATCAATCGTCTAAACTCTAAAGTTAGGCTATATTTATAGCTACCTGGCAATAAATTTTAATATAATCAAATAATAGAACCAGGCCTGGATTTACGCATGTGCACTATGTGCCAGCGCACAGAGGGCCTCCACTACATAGGCCTAGGGGCCTCCACCACAAAAAAATTTTTAATGCAAGAATATTTTTACTTGTGTTTCAGAATTGATTATGAAATATTTCAGCAGTGCGGACAGACAGTTTAACCAAAAATATCTAAAACTAAGAAACAGTTAAAACTTAAAAGGTCAGAAGTTAGTTAATTTCAGGCATCATCCGTGCCTGGTCTGCGGCGTGCCAAAGGGTCTCCACCATAGCGGTGTACTGCGGCCTCCACCTAAGACTAAGTAAATACGGCCCTGAATAGAACTGTAGGCCTATAGAAGATACGATTGGTTATAGCACTCGGCCTGTAACGCGGAGGATGGGTTCGAGCCAATTATATTGCAGAGCAATTGTGAGCGGCAGTTACTTTGCTCATGGTCCCTACACAGTCACTGCCGTGGGCGAGGCTCGAACCCGGCCGTACTCTCCGCATCACAGGCCGAGCGCTCTAACCAATCGGCCACCGTCACCTCTGTATTGGCCGTATGGTCTCGGCCATGCTCATTCAATGAATTGATCAGTGGCGGCACCAGAGAGGATAGGGGGCTCAGCCCCCCCAAAAGTGGGAAATCACTGCAAATCACAGGGAGAAGGGGACAAAAGGGAAGGGCTTGGAGCTTTAGCCCCCAAACCTCAAATCCTGGCACCTCCACTGGAATTGATTGGTTAAGATCCTAATCAATGAATTCACCACTCCTTTTCTAGGAATGAACTCCCTTCACAAATTCTCACACTTCTAGATATTTCATCTGCATTTCTCATCCAGTTGCAATGTTTGTTATTGGAATGTCATCGAAACAACTGAAATTGTTGTTTCATTGACTACAAGTAAAAAAAAGTGAACAAGTGATAAATAGTCATAGAAATACAACAGGAATGTATCCGTAATGAAAAATGTTTCAAGTCCAATCAGTGTCTTCTTTAGAAAATCATCCAGTGTGGTTCATCAGGAATTTCCGAATCATCGCCCGTGGCCGAGTAGTGGCTAGAAAATTCCCAGTCTGAGGACGAGTCCAATAAGTCGTATTCATCATCCGATGAACTCAAATCTATCGACTCGAGATCACTTTCAACCACAGACTGTTGCTCACTAGTTGCTGATTTAGAAGTTGTGGTGAAACTTGTATTTTCAGGACTACTAGTACTTGCTATCAAAATGCTTTCAGCTGTGAATTTGTCAGCGTGTGTGCTGTTTACATATTTGTTGACTTCAGCCATGTATAAGTTAGCCATCACATAATCATCATCATCATCATCATCATCATTACTAGAGTTCCAGTTGTTGGCAGAGTTGGCATTGGCTGTAGCATTTGTGGCCTTTACCAAGTACTTGTACTTTGGTTTTTTCCCATGTTCCCCATACAGTTCTTTGTAATCATGGTAACCCTTAGCCCTCCTTATAGAAAGTTTAGTGCGATACGCTCTAGCCCTGGTGTTGTCGAACCTTTGCGAATGCCTGATGATATTTATGACGAGGAATAAAAAAATGGCTCCAGAGTACCAGTATGCAATGATAATAATTCCTGGCTTCCAAGCTGAAACAAACCACAACAAAACTCTAATACAACTGACTAACCAGACTGGACTACAACTCTTTCCAATACAACTAATCAACTATGGATCTGCCTCATGCCAACTGTATTACTTCCATATCAGCATATTGTTGATGCTGATATCCAAAACAGCAACAGCAGCCTTAAGTTTATCTGAATCAACAGGCCCATCCTCAAAACAAAAATTTCACATAAAAATTAACTTGTGACAAAAGGATATTGCTGCAAAGTGAATTTTCTCTTTACAATCAGTTGCAGAAGGGAAATTCCAATAAATTACATGGGAATTGCCAGTAAACTACAAACCATGGGCTCTGATAGATACATTCTTGGGACATCACTGAACCTATAGTTGGCTGCCACTGATGACCACTATCACGATGCAGGTCGCTGTTGGTCCAGTGAACATAATTGTCAGGGTCTTCAACAGAGCGACCTGATTGGTACTCGATCATTAACCTATGCAGTACAGCATAGAAGTTTAGTTGGGGTTAGCCACTTTTCACGAAATGTTGTTTCACATCTTGCATGCCCATAATAAGCAGAGCTACTGTGCTACACATCTTGGTCTTGCCAGCACATGCAACCCATCCAGTCCAATCATGGGTTAATGCTCACATTGATAGAAATCTCCTTAAGTAGCACTACATAAGATCACTGCCACTGTTTAACAGCCACATTAAAAACATAAACAACAAAAGTACACACATACTTTGAACTATATAAAATTGAATTCCTTATAATCAACAATACGTAAGCCTAAAACTTACGGCCATGATTCACATATGTAGGATAGACTGCAAAGAAAAAATACAAAGCAGTATATAAAAAAATCAATTTACATTTGCATTGTCAACACATTTCTTACATGTTTATCACGTTTCTAATAATATATTCCAGCCTTACGTGTTAGTTAACGTAAGTATAAACAAGAAACTCATTATGATGCTGATCATGCTGTCTCGGACGCCTTATAGCAAAATTGTTTTGACACTGTAACAACGAGAGTGTACTAAAAGCGACTGGGAAACCGATGCAGCTCCTAGTTAGTGTTCAAAAGGTCGTTTTCTACACCACACAAACTCTGTGATTCACATCCTCAAACACGTTATATAAAATATAATTAACATGTATGTCTAAATTTATATATAATGTTATTTATGCTATTTCCATGTTATCTATCTGTTATCCATATACTGTCATCACTCATCAAGTATTTGGGTTGGTCATTTGATTTTGCTGACATCAGCTGGATTTGTTTTCAAATATGTGCTTGGACAGACAGTACCTGACAGCACCTTGAAGGGGTGCTATATAAATTTTGACTGATTATGTTATTTATATAATAGCAGCAGATGCATGATTCATGGTCCATTTAATACAGTTAAAAAGGTGACCTACAACACTGCATATAAGACTGCGAATGATATGAAAAAAAGGTTGTAGCTAGGAGGAAGCAACACAGAATTTCCCAGGAAAGAACAGTGTGCAAATGCTCTGCAAGAGACAAGGATTTTTCAAACAAAGCGCACAACATCTAAGGTATTCACAATTTCATTTTGAAAAATATGTGAAGAAGCTGATGCAAATCATTTGAGCTGTCATCTCTTGCACAATAAGTTGTATCCTCCTTTTACCACTCCACTAAAACCATTCTACTTTCCATTCACAATCACATAATCAGTTCCATGGACAAACAGCAGGAGGTTACTGCCATCATTCTGTTTCACCATATATATCTTCCGCTTTTGATACCTTTAATCATCATATACTCCTCCTTCACTGCCTCAAACAATGGTTTGGTCATGTATGCGAGTAACTATAGATTCAATTAGAAACCAGGAGATTAATTTAAGTTATAGGCCTCTGTCAGTGCTGATAATCAGTAGCTTTTCACACTTTTTACATTCTGAATCCAGGCGTAGCACTCCTAGCACAGGTTCATGGCACCCTTTGATGTTGCGTACCACAGGTTGGCAAACACTGTTGTAAATGATGTTTGTATGTGTGTATGACTGTACGTGTGTTTGATGTTCCTTGTCAATTCTCCATTGTTCTTCTAATCAGATCTGACAGTAGACAGAATAAGAACAGAACAGGACTACATAAATATTACGATGCAAAAGCAGACAAACTACCTGCTAAGAAGTAGTCAACAGTTGCTTTAAAATCGACATAGCAGGCATAATGGCCACTGTCTTCCAATTCCAGGTATTTAAAGACCAATCGAAGGTACTGATCAAGCTTTACTCTGCCGCTGGTGTTTAACGACATTTCTGCTGGCTTTAGAGTTGCACGATCCTTCTTCCAAATAACTTCCGAGTCTTCATATATACTGAAAAGAGTAAGTTATCAAATGCAAACTATCAACCATGTAGAACGCAAGATACGTCATTCATAGAGATACACCGCAGACCTGTTAACACATGGTCATTGGGAGCCAGAATCACAACGAAAGCTCATGAGCTACTACTTTGAAAGGCCACACAGTTCATTGCTATCTGGTTATGGGCAAGTGATTGTGAGTCAATACCAGATTAATGTTTATTAATGTTTCTGGCAACATTAATGTCTACTGTTTCCAGACATTTAAAAGTACGGAAGTGCCTGAATTGAATTGCCAAGTTGAGTATACAGGTACACAGCTGTCGTCACCTTGGCAGAGACAGCAGCTAATATTGTGCCATTGTTAGGTGGAGTTTTAGTGATAGCTCTGACCAAGATATTTTGGACTCTGTGAAGCTTCAAGTTGGCTTTCAAAATGACCATAAGGACCAAGTTGCAGTACTCTCAAGATGACTGGAGACCAGGGCATTAACCAAATAAATCAGAGCAGAAAAGAGAATGTAACGTAAAATATCACGTATGTGGTAGTGGGAAGACCTGCATATTGAAAACTGTACCCACTGAAACACAAGGTCTGAGTCAAACACTATGTCCAAATTGTGGGCTGAGCAACTGCTTTGTATGACAGAAGTGCAAAGGTTGATGGAATCCAAAGAATTAAATTTGTTCAATTGTTGCAGAGTTCCAAAAAGGAGCAACTCAGTTTGAATAGGTTTAACCCTTTTGCCCCTGAATTCCCAGTGCAATATTACATTACCCTGGGCTTCCAGGTAATTTTCGTTCATTTTGGACAATTTACTGGAACTTTAATATCAAGAACAGAGATACAGTATGACATCTAAGAAGAAATATCATTTTAGCGACTTTTCTAGAGTTGAACTTATTTTGAAATCCACACGACCAAGAATTCATACTAATGTGAAGTATATTATAACGAGTTTCTGGTGTGCTATGGATTTACTCCAACTGCTTTTGTGTTCTTGGGCACCGTGTTATTAAGTAATTTATTATATTATGTTATGCGAAAATTATTTATGACGCCTCTTACATAACAAAACTACCCAAACATGCTCCCAGTATGACATCTCAGAAGAAATATTGTTTATACCACTGGCAAAGTATTGCAAGAGTGAATCTGATGGAAAAACTGAAACTAGAACAAGAGAATAAAACTAGGATGCAACTTACCTGGGACAGTAAAGCTTAAGAGGTGTTCCCTCTTCCTGTTCAATACCTTGCTGTGTGACTTGTAAAAACACACAAGAAACCTGTTTAGTTTATGCCAACTTCTGGCCAAACAAGGTAAGATAAGGTAAGTTACAGTAAACTAATCACATGTTTAGGCACCTGTATAAACAGTATGTGTCTGTATGTATCTGGTTGTTTTGTAGCGAGCGCTGCGTCTAGTCAGAAGGGTTGTCCAAAAGAGTAGTCCGAGGAGGTCTGAGTCCGGTTTCCAGAGGATCAGAGGGGTCAGAGTAGCTGCTAAGGTGGGTGTCGTTTAGGTCGAGAGTTTGAAGGTAGATGATCAGTTGAGTCGGGGTAAGAGTTCTTGAAGAGGAGAGACTTTAGTTTCGAGTGGAAAGCCTTGGCGGTGATGGATAGAGGAGCCTGATGCGGATTATGGTGAGTGATTGGAGATGATGGTTGAGGAACCGAAAAAGTGCGAAATTCGGGAGGTAGATCGTTCCAGAGACGTGGTGCAGTGTTGGATATTGCTCGGTTGGAGAACTTGAGATGAGTAGTGACAGGAGGTCGAGAGAGAGTGAGAATGGAGGAAGATCTGGTTCCACATGTTTAGGCACCTCTATAAACAGTATGTGTCTGTGTATGTATCTGGTTGTTTTGTAGCACTTTTATAAACCGCTAAACGGCACTAAGCATTGCTCTCTGAAAGATTTCCAAAGGTACATTGATAAAATCGTTTGAGCTGTTTGTGCAGAAACAATACATGCATGTACACCAGAAACTCATTACATAATGTAACACTGATGTAATGACTTGTACATCTCTGTTATCAAAATGCCCAAGGCAGTGGTCACTTCAAGTGAAATTGTAATACAAAATTAATCAATTGGAGAAACCAGGTAGAACTTTGGTGGTTCAGAAAAACCAGAAGTTATGCTATGGTGGCTATTATGAAAAAGCAATATGAAAAAAAAAGAACCAATAGTAAAAACAAAGTTTTTTTACTATATCCATCTAGTATCCTATAATCCGTCATATTAAGCAGTTACCTCTACAAATATATAGCATTTTACAACATAGCGTCCGTTTAATCAGGCACCGCACCCGTTTCTGTTGCAGCCAATGGCAACGCTGGCCAATCACAACGCTCCGTATCGGAAAAGGGGATTCCCCGATTCGAAAGTTTAGTCCCCGATTCTATAAGCTAGCCTCTTTTGGGGGAGCTGAAATTTTGATAGAATGAAGTGTGTGCGCGGGCGAGTCTATCTGCCAAGTTTCACGACGATTGAATGATTGTAAGTGATCGAACTAGTCGTCGCAAGATTTGACTTTTTAGCCTGTGGCTCAATCAATCAAGCAAGATTGCAAGCAATCAAGCAAGATTCCCGCAAGTTAAACTAGATGGATAAAAAGATGAGTCTAACATTTAGACCTCAATGGCATCAAAGAATTGACAAAAGCAAATGAACTGGATGACAAATTCCAAAGCTTTGGACCACAGTAAGAACCAAAGATTGCTTGTTTATGAAGCACAGGAAGTGTCGGTATCTATAACACTGTCATTGGCAGCCATATCAAGAATCATATTAAAATGAGATCATGTCAAAATGAGTGTATTTTCTACAGATGAATTAATTTTGGGATCCATGTCCCCAGTCGTGATACATCAGAATTCGTTTAATAACAAAACATACTAAAAGGAGTCTCTAGTGTATTTACAGAGGGAAATGATGTCAGAAGAATGGTCCAAAGCACACGAAAGCATGGAGTGCTCTCAAAATTTTACAATAGCGCAAACCTAGTTCAATCCCTGCATGCTGCAAAAGATTACAATTATTGTCAACTTGGCCGGCTCACACTAGACAGAAATGCTGAGCTCTCCGATGTATTCTGGAGCTACATCGACTATGAAGGTTACTCAAAGAGCAGTACTGTACTGTAGCAGTACAGACAGATACTGCCACCAAAGAAAGAACTCTGAGGAAATTATCTTTCAATATTCCAGTCTAATCGGACATCATTAGACGCAACCAGCATCAACAAATGGAATGCCAACAAAAAAGCCAAAATACATACTTTCTGGCCATTTCAATCATAATTAAACACTCAATATTTATAGCTCAGTATATTGGAACATTGGAACATTATGATACGACACCACACAAATGTCCAGATGCATGCATACATACATGTAGGCATACATGCAAAGCGCATCAGTTACAGTTCATAATGTGACAGCATCAAAATTCAAATCACTGTGAAATAAGATGGCTTTCAATCATCAATGGTACAAACTTTAAAAAAGGCTTAAGAATTCTTACTTATTTAAAGAAGTAACCAGAAGGTAAGTAATTTAACAGCTTGGCTTTGTCTGTCCCTCTGGAACAAACAATTCATACTTTTCCATAGAAAGAGTATCAACGTTTAAAAACGATTGTTCAAGGTGGAGGGACAAAGCAAAGCTGTTAAATGGCTGACCTTCTGTTTGCTACAGTCAATGCAATTCAGTTAAGCAACCGTTCTTTCAATTGTTATTTGAACAAATACACATTCACTAATATGCTGCAGACACATCAGTATATAGTTTAGTGTGATGCTTACATGGAGGAACAGTAGGTATATTGCTGTTTGGATTGAGCACCTTTTTAAAAACACCAACAGCTTTTCCGGCTATATGCTTTGCAAGCCGTACACTAAGAAATTGAGTGTCTGTGACAAAAGAAACACATCATTAAAACGCAAAAGAAATGCTGAGAAGTTTGTAATAATGTTTTTATAACTATCTTCACTTAAATGCAGAAAAAACATAGTACTGGAAAACGAATAAAGCATAAAATACCTGATCCACATAATGAATTTTTTCATCTTAGAACACTATATTTTTACATCAATGAAGTTTGTTTTGACATAAAAACCTTTTGGCATCACTCAAAACTGACTGAAGAATGTAATGTATATATCCAAAATTTCTCAGCACCACACACAGGGTGCTACATCAAATCAAGTCCACACTAGCCAGGTTGTTTGTTAAGAAGCAGAGGAAAGAAAGCATAAAATTAGGTCGTAATTTAGTTTCTAACTCAGCAAAACCCATGCATAGTATGAACCACACTGGCAATGGTAATGCCACTGCACTGTCATGTGTCAAATTGTGACCTGGGCTGATTGACACCTGTCAACAGGTCCTTGGGTGACGGAGTATCCCTTGGATAATGTGGCACCTGTTCCGATGATAAAGTGTCCAATCATAATGACCTAATAGATTAAACTATTGGGTATTAGAATCCCTGCAACTGGATTATTGCAAAGGGTTTGATCCTATTCATTCAGGTAGTCAGAGCACTTAAAGATGTCCACTCAGGAGCTACAAGTACAGTGAAATAAACCAGTTTTGAAGAACTGGCTTTGTGGACGGCAAACCTTGAACACTGCCTTTGTAGAAATGTATGGCCACCTCCAAAAATATACTGCATAATTACAGCAGATTCCAGCAGCCTGCAATTAGTCCTACTCAACAACACATCCTCACCAGTCCTATGGAAAGGAGTGGGAGATGATGGGCAGTGATGCTGTTGAAGCAGCTAAATAAAGGGCATATAGATACAGATAAAAAGATCAACCTTGTCTACACCACATGTGCAAATGGGAAGGAATGACTTGGCATGGCCCAGAAGTTGAGAGTTCACAGCAAATGCAGTGCACAGTACCTAACAATTTCATGTTTCCATGTTAGTGAATTGCTTCAGCTGATAGGCATCTGGATACTCCTTCACAAAGGAGTTGGATACCCAGGCAGCATTCAAATCACAGCAGTTAGTTGGGGCAGCATCAGGTCACAAAGTCAAATCACAAAAACTGAGAGCTCTAATAAGATTATTAACCCACAATTTTTTTTAAATTTTACATCATCCAAATCTACACCAGACTGACAATTCTTGATTTTGAGGCACCTATATCCCTATATATTAATGAAATGTACATTATAGTTACGACACTGTGAACAAGACCCTGTGCCTACATGGCTTCTAAAGTCTCAACCTCATATCTGTGCCATTATCCAAGATGAAGGCAGTTATACGTCTTCATCTTCAAAACAGTGGTCTCGAGCTCACTCTGTCCTAATTATAGGCCTGTCTCTAATGTTTCTTTCCTATCTAAGATGATATTGTATTCTGTTGCTGCAGCAAAGGGGTTAAACAGTTCTACAGTCGTTTCGGAAACTTTTACAGCAGAAGATTATTATTTTTACAAATCTGATAATACGTTCATGGTAAGAGAACGGTGGAGTAAACTGTAATTATATAGACCAAGCCTTTCAAAAAGAACTAAATTATAGCTCCATATTATTATATCACATCACACAAAATCGGCAGGCAACTGCGACATTATGAATGTCTATAAACAGAGTGTAGAGCCAAAGTCGACATCTACCAAATTTCTGTCCATAGCCTAGTGCTTGTCTCAGGGACAATACACTGGGTTGCTACAAAGAAAAGAAAGTGTTAGTATTTTCATAGTTGCATTTCCTCTGGAAATTTCAGTGCAGTGCAACATTCATTCATTACAAAGATTTATATAGCGCCCCTTCAAACTTCAGGAGCGCTCCCGACCTCAGCACGGCTGAAAAGGACAGTTTTGAGGCAAGAATAGAAAGATTCAGAGTGGATTCTGAGATGCAATCACAGCGCCAAAGGGAGCCCATTCCAGAGAAGTTGGCATATATAGCTGATTATCATGTTTGGTGTTTGCAGACACCTGGCAGCTGAGTACGGAGTACAAAATGCAACCCTTGATTGCAAAATTGACTTTGAAGCAAAACGTCTTCTACTTCCATAGTTAGCAACATCGAGCAACAGATTACCAGGTAGTAAAAAATTTAATCTGTTAAAGAACTACGCTATTTCGTGACGTACAGTCTGCTCCACAAGGCAGGCTGCATGCATCATGTTCAAGTTCATTGTTGACAGCCTCCACTGTTGTCTGATCTGTAAACAGTGATGACTGACAAGGTGCTCCTCGTGGATACAGCTTCAGAACTTCGTCAAGGTAAGTAGGCTTTGACGCCACTGCAACCTCCATCTTGCGCACCATGCATCTTCCTGTTCCAGAAAAAACTGCATTATCAAGATCACCTTGTAAAGAAAGAGACAGAAGACAAACATTTAATGTACAAGCACCATTGGCTGTGCTTCTTGCTAAACTTCATCCTCAGATAACGACAATCGCTTAACTGCTGAATATATTCAACTGCAAAATGGATAGCTCTCTTTAAAAAAATAACTGATAAGAGAAACAGCAGTCAATCGTAATCTCCACAGTTTTAAAGCGCTACTCTAAAGTATATATGAAAACTCGGAAGTTGTTTGGCGCAGGGCACCAGCTTATTCACGAGCACTGCAATTTTTTAATTCTTATCAGACAGTCCAGGTGGTCAACCTGATGTCAATTCCAGTTGTGACTCTCTGCTTCCTCTCTGCAAGCACTTTAACACCGTTCTTTTTTATTCAAGTTTTCAGGTCAGAAGTGCCTCTATGGAGTTTCTCGTGAAGAGGCACTACACAAATTTGCGATCATGACGACAATTACTATTGTTAAACCTGTTCAGTGTGTTCATTCTGAACCAGCTGAACCGGTTTAGTAAGGATGATTATCAACAGCAATAGAGATGGAGCTACAGTAACCAAGCAAGTTGATGACAAACAAAAGAAGATCCAAGCATGGGAGTCTGGATTTTTAGACAAACTGCATGCTTTAAGAGCAAGCAGGTCCATGCCAAGGATCAGACACTTCTGTTATATCAAAGACGCAACTGAACAGAGAAGGGTGAATCTGACCTGCACTATTACACCTTAGGC
Organism: Aporrectodea caliginosa; assembly: GCA_020284085.1. Lineage (NCBI taxonomy): Eukaryota > Metazoa > Annelida > Clitellata > Crassiclitellata > Lumbricidae > Aporrectodea > Aporrectodea caliginosa. Next base: position 804,553 of record JACEVL010000187.1, read on the forward strand.
TGTGACAAAGACTAGCAATCATCCAAGCAAAAAGACGGCTGGCAGTGGCAACATGTCTAGGGAATTTGCAAACCTCCACAAAATAGCACACAGATATAAGAATAATTGCATGACGGTACATTACAGTACTTATATGCTGTAAGATCAAACACTGCACAGTAACTGCACAAAGCCAAATTGTCTAGTTCACAGGCAATCAGTATCAGAATAAACGCCACTAACCTAGCCTTGTTTTCCGCCCGCCTTCTCCACACTTAGAACATTCACTCCACTCTCCCCACTCTGTATAAGTGATCCAGTTTGATTCAGCTGGAAAATATAAGGGTAACAGACATAACTCATTAAGCAGCAGAAGTCTGTCACAGTGATTCAATGGTATTAGTTATTTAAACAATTAGAGCTGTCCAAGCAAAATAGTAATTCTCAATAAATCTGCAATTCTTTAGGCACATTATTGCAGCTTAAGTAATTGCAAAAAATGCAATTGAGACTTGTGTAAAGGTAATTTAAACCTCTGTCAGCTTTAGTTTTTTTAGCAAATAAGTTGATTTTGTGAACACTTGAAAGGCACAATGCAAAACAGAACTGTGCATAGAATGGCAGGCATACTCAACTATTTTTTCTCGGTACCGCAGGTTTTTCGAATCCCGCAAGAGTGTACGACACTGAAGAAATACAATAATATAAGTCTCGCTGTTCCTAAGTCAGTCAGTAACAGCTCATTCGTATTCATCTTCAGCGCATACATACGGCACATCTATTATGTTAATGTCTAGCAGCTTCTGCGTTCGTCCGTCTTTCTGTCTCTGTCTCATTTTACCGTGCATTCCATGCATAATCTGCTAACAGTGCTATCAAACCACATATCAATCGTACTGCTTAGACTCTCAGCACATCAAATCAAGTATTCACATAACATAATCACTAGCACCAAAACTTCTAATACAAGGATGCTACGTCATTACGCAGTTAATCCAATCAAATCATCCAAGCTAATAGTCACATCAAATCATCAAATCAAAATCATCAGCTCAAATCATCGACATCGTGCCATCTCATGGTGCACGCATTCTTCCATATACATTGCTACAAATCTTCCACGCGAGTTCTCCAACATTAACCTTAATTCATTTCCAATTTTATATGCATACACGCATGCTGTATAACTTCATTACCAGTTCTTCCACAACCATTCATTCATGCATCCATTCTCAATGCAATTCTACGTAAACACTTGGCAATCATCAGCAACCTACAATTCTAGTCATTATATATCTATACGTAGTTTTAATTCTAGCAGTGTCCGTTACAACTAATGCACAATCATTGCGGGCGCAAATATCTTCCGCATAAATTATGCTAATTCTTCAGCGTGTCCATACTTCAGATTCTATCGCACAACACTGTAACTTTTGTCGTTCATAGTGTCCGTAATAGAGATATATCATCGTTAATATCATCATTCAATGCAGTTTTATCTCTACTTAATTATAAATCGTTTACGCAATTCATCTTTCGGCTACTTTTCATGATTCACATTATTCTAGACAGGCAGTCTCAAGTAACTTTTCCAATGCATTTCATTCATACGCAAAGCCATCTCACATAGTTCATACGACAACATTATGTCTAAAAATTCTACCGCACATCTAAAGATATATGCATACTGTTAACATAATTCGTACGCTGTAAGCTAGTTTTACATATGCTGAATTCATTTCATTTTTCTGTCGCTTCATTATTTTTCTACAAAGTTTTTCCATTAGTCGATCTATTACGACAATAACTAGGCCTATGTACTTTCTTCTACACAGTACGAATGCGTACCAAATTCTCAAGCGATTCGGTGCCTATTTATTCTGCGCAATTTTATGCGTTTAGCCTACAAATTGCTGGCTACTATCTGTCATTCAGTTCAGTAACAGAGTCATCTTGCGGTTTCATTCACCATCGTCCCAAATTAATCCAGAATCATCCTCGGTCATCAGAATTCGTATACGATACCATGGTCTTTTGGTTCTCTCACTTTTGCTCGTCTCGTCACTTTCAGTTCAGTTCCACAAGCGCAGTTGTACGTTGCTGAGTCGGCCCATTGTATCTGGTCTCACCAATCGATTAGAGGCGAGATTGAAACAGACGCAATGTGCAGAGGCGAGAATTCTACTCGGTTCATGCCACAGTGTTCAGAAAGGACCAGTAGGATCATTTGTCGAACAGGCAGACATCAGAGCAGAGTTATGATCTCTCGGTTCAGTTTCAGAACGTATTTGGACAGTGTTTGGACGGGTTTCCATCCCTAACGAGTCTTCGTTCCTCGTCTGTTTCTGAGACCAAATTTGACTCTTAGCATTCTCTCGTGAATGGAGAGAATTTCATCCCCATTATTAATTATGACAATTAATGCATAACTGTGCATTCCTTCCTACGTCTGTCTTTGTCATTCATAGTTTCAAATTCAGTATCTCTTCCATTCATATAATTCATTTCATTCTGAATCTATCTTTATGTACAACACATACACATAGATCAAATATTCAACCAGAACATTTATTTCTTCAATTACAATTTCTTCACTTATTCACTTACTGATTTCAACACAGTCAGATTCAAATCTCACATACATTCATCGTCAGCATCCCATACTTTTTCTACATAAATCCCATCCTCGTCGCCATTGTGGGGATTTTTGCTATTTGGTCCTTTGGCTCTATATAAAGTCTTCCTTACTCACTTGTCGCCATTTTGACTTCTACGTCGCCCTGGTTTCGGATTGTATGGGACTGCTGTGAATGCTATGTATATTCCTTCACTCCTGGGTTGCTAAGCCATAGTGGGTCTATCTTACTTACTTACTTCGACGTGGCCAGGCAGAAGAGGTGTAGTCCAGGTTCCCCCGTGCACTGGTTCCCCTTCCTATCCTCCCCCGCCTCCATCGGTTCATGACGAGGTGGACCGAGCGCGGGTTCCCGTAGCATCCGGTCTGGTTGCAAGTAAGTGGCCAGACTTACTCGTGGATCCGCTGCTATCCGAAACCTGAGGTCTCCCCTTAAAGACCTCCATTACTTACTTGCTTAATTATAATCTCTAATTCAACAAACAAGACTGCTTCTCGTTTCATGCTTATTTCAACACATACAATTAGTCGTTACAACGCCTACACATTTATCAATCCATCTGAGCTAACAACACTTTAATACCATCAACGACAGTTTCATCCCTCATGCTCATCAACCAATACATGTTAAACTCTTCCATTCACCAGACTAACGTAATGCACTTTATACCATCAGTAATCCTCCATGCACAACCATTCATTATCATGGCATCATCATTCATAACTGGTTTCCTGTAGAGTTCATACATTCGTCTACTGTCAGTCAGTTAGAAGTCGTGCACGGTTATACTAGTCCCAAGTTAGCCTCTTAATTATATATAATCTGTCGGGTCATAAATTGGCTTTCAGACTGTACCGTGACCTAGACAGCAGGGTCTAAGTTCGTCTCTGACGTCGACCGGTGAGCGCAGCAGACATCCGTCGTCGCTGTGGCCGTATACCACCGAGCTTGGCGTCGTTGGGTTGTTTCCCTCGATGTCGCTCCCGATCGTAAGAATCACATATAGAATATCCAGGATGATCACTCCATTACACAGTGCAGAGCGTATCCGTTCCACTTTCATACAGAATACACGGACAAGCGCCGTCTTCCTTCAACCGTCGTTCCTGTTACACATCATATAATCGCAGATCCACGCGTCGTTTACGCGTAGTATTTCCTCGTATTTCACGTATCACACGGAACCAGGCTCCTTGCCTTATAACTTCACTATATCCATCACACGAAGCTCACGCAGGCGTCGAGGCTTGAATCTCAAGGACTCGAACCCGTGGCTTAATCAATACGTGTAATCCAATTGCCTCAGCAGAGCGAGTTTCTTACTCCAGCTCACGGTCAGGCCTTCGGTTAACTGCCGTCTTCTTCATCGAGCGATAGCCTCCTCGGCCGCTCCAAGCGATTCCACGTACGCGTAACAAGGGTGAGTTTCTGTCTCACCACGGACAGGATTCACGTCGACTGTCGGTATAATCCATACTTTACGAGAGCGGATCCCGTTCTACACGGCTCCCGGGCATCGTTCCTTCCAGAGATATCCTTGGCTCCTGGTTGACTGATTCATCCTCGGCTGCCGGCGCGTCCGCCCGAGGCAGAGCTCGGTCGGAGCTCCCTTGCTCCTGGTTCGATTCTTCTTCTTCGGCGGCTGGAAAACGACTGCCTCTCTGCTACAGCGCACGGCCGTTTTAATCATCGCTTCGCCGCACGGTGGCGCCAGGCGTCGCTCAGGCCTCTTTCTATTGGTCGGCGTTCGGCTGCTGCCGTGCGACGCAGCCTGCATGCGACGACTCCCTACGTCCTCTTCCTCCTTCTCTCTCTTTCTGGCAGCGCTAGAAAAATCTCTGTTGAATTATCTCTGGAGCTACATAATTCTAGTGGGGCTTGGTAGTAAAGCCTCACACTATTCCTGGATTGGAAATCTGTCTTCCTTCTTCAGTCAATTGAAAACAAGTGGTCTGATGTGCTAAAGAAATAGTGTGAACATCTGGCTAATGTGCATCACCAAGACCTCAACTATGGTGACCTTCTAAATGAATGCAAGCATCTCAAGCATTACATGGTTCTTGATGAAAATTGTGAGACTCTCCCTGCATTGTACATAAAAATAATTTCGGACAACTTGAAATCTGTGTTCCCCAATGTGAAATTGACTCTCAGAGTGTTCATGTGCATGATGGTTACCAACTGTGCATGTACCAACTGCACAGAGGAACGTTCATTTTCCAGATCGAAACTTATAAAGAATGAGCTTCGCAACACAATGAGGCAGCAGCGTTTGAACTGACTTTCACTCATGTGCATTGAAAATGACTTCCTCAAGACCATTGACTTCAAGCCAATTATAAATCAATTCACTGCAAAAAGTCTGCAAAGAAATTTCGCAAACGTCTGTGTTGATTAATAAGTAATTCATGCAGTAACATCTCCGAGACTCTGTCAAACTGTCTGAAAGGTGTACCAATTAATTATTTTTAGTTTGAAATATTTGTGTTTTTCAGGGCTTATAATGTTATACTGTTCAAGAGTTTGCATTGACTAATCTTCACATTACAGTATATATGCTTCTTCATGTTTAAACAGTCATTTCGTTACAAAGTGAATGTTGAAACTAACAATGCATCTATATATGTTTGGTTTCATTGACCGTTTCAATTTTTATGCCTGTGGGTGAGTAGGGGCCTCAGTGCATTGCTTTGCCCAGGGCCTACAATGCTGTTAAGACGGCCCTGGTCTAGGGAATTTGCAAACCTCCACAAAATAGCACACAGATATAAGAGTAATTGCATGACATTACAGTATATGCCGTAAGATCAAACACTGCACTGGAACTGCACAAAGCCAAATTGTCTAGTTCACAGGCAATCAGTATCAGAATAAACACCACTAACCTAGCCTTGTTTTCCGCCCGCCTTCTCCACACTTAGAACATTCACTCCACTCTCCCCACTCTGCATAAGTGATCCAGTTTGATTCAGCTGGAAAATATAAGGGTAACAGACATAACTAATAAAACAGCAGAAGTCTGTCACAGTGATTCAATGGTATTAGTTATTTAAACAATTAGAGCTGTCCAAGCAAAATAGTAATTCTCAATAAATCTGCAATTCTTTTGGCACATTATTGCAGCTTCAGTAATTGCAAAAAATGCAATTGAGACTTGTTTAAAGGTAATTTAAACCTGTCAGCTTTAGTTTTTTTTAGCAAATAAGTTGATTCACTAGTTTTGTGAACACTTGAAAGGCACAATGCAAAACAGAACTGTGCATAGAATGGCAGGCATACTCAACTATTTTTTCTCGGTACCGCAGGTTTTTCGAATCCCGCAAGAGTGTACGACACTGAAAAAATACAATAATATACAAAGTTACCTATAATGACTAAAGGACACTATTCTCAGCAACGCTCGTGTTGAGTAACTCACAACTCAAGACCTATCTTTTGAAATAATCATATAACTGCCATTGATGTCTTTAACCCATGTCCCGCGCCCTTTCCTTCGGCCTCGGCTGAGCTACGGTGCTATACAAATCGTCTTATTATTATTGTTATTATTGCAAACAAAGCATTCTGAGCTTTTTTCAGAAGCTTTCTTTGTCTCTATTTCTATTTGGTAAGCAAACCATTTAGTCCAATTTCCGTTTTACTTTGTCACGTCAGCATTGCCTTTTAGCCTGTTCAGGAATTTCTTTGAAGAAGCAATATTATAAATGCATCATTAGCTAATAAAAATGGTCAAAATTAATGCAATGGGCTGCAGAGCAAAATTATTATGGTACCCACAAGTGCTTCCTTTTCCTATTTGGCTTATACAACCTGGCAACATTCTTGAGTACTATTGCTCTGTACTGTAAGTGACCTGGGCAGTTATTTGGCTCCTTTTTGGAAACTCTTGAAGGTGCTACACATATGTTAGAAGTACGACACTGAAAACAGCATCACTTGCAACGACATTTGAGCTACATTTGGATGAATCTGATTACAGATGAACTGACACTCAGTAAAATCATCCAACCAGAAATTATCTACCCAAAATATTTTTATAATTTATTTGCATCTAGCACAAAATTAGTTTTCCAAACTTATCGTTCATATAAGATGCTTACAAGCAATGGGCAAACAAGCATTCATCAAAGCAAAGAGATTAACATATTGTTGTAACATGATATTGTGACTAGAAATCATAAAAGTTCCAGTTATAATAGTCCCAGGGTACTTACCAGAGACTCTAGCTACAGGGTGCATAACTGAAAAAGTATGAATCAAACAGTTTGAAATTAGTTGACAAAATTAATGTAACGTAAAACAACACATATCAACCAATGTTTATTGTTAAATAAAGAAACTAAGATGAATTTCATTGTTCAGTTTTGAGTGAAAGACCTGTGGAGAGATAGCAAGAGGCGAGGTTTTGAGATAAACAGTTGGCACGAATCATTTGCATCCAACGAAACGTCAGAAATGTCCAAACAGCTTGGGGCCAAAAGTGGTGGTGACCGGACACCACCGTCACAATACAAAGTTACGCCTATGCTTCACATGACAAAAATCTATAGATCCAGGACTACACCTTAGGTAATGGCAATTATAAGAGTGTAATGTCTATCTGACATTTGGGAGTTTGTCCTACACTGTCCCATGGATTGCTGACACAGATGGTGTTTGCACCTTGAAGCTACCATGGACCGATATGCCTTGCGCGCTATGCAGCAGTGTAAAAACCTACTTCTTTAAAAAAAATTAGGTGTTAGGTATTTAGGTTTTAATATATTTTCCCAGATGACATAAACAGAACTTTGGTAGCGCATGGAAAAGTTAACTCTGAGTTAAGCGGCACAAACTGATACAGCCTTGTCTGCTTAAACAACACAATCACTGTGAAGCTACTTGGTTAATTTTTGTTTTCAATCAAAACATATAAAACCAAAAGTCCTTTTTCTTCTTTAATTTCTATCAAAAAACAAACTAAACTAAACCTAATTTGGGACATAGGTAGGCTGCATGAAATTTATAAACCTAAAACCTACTTTTGCACCCAATGATGTTGTGATAGTGGCATACTGCCTAACAACAATCTTACTATCAATGATTGTCATGAAGGTGAGGCCTGTTGTACCAGACACAACTTTCCAGCCCAGTAATATAGCAGCTGGACTTGACTCATCGACGCTAGGTATTCGAAATGAGAATGGCTGTGTCCTGCCAAACGTCTTTGCATTGTAAACGTCACAGAAATACGCTCCAGCGTCACCTGTTTCAGAGTGATCCAATTAAAGATGAAAACAATGTTTAGAATAAATCTAAAAACATTTAAAAGCATTTAATTTGCTGAATGTAGCAGGACTCAGATATTTGGAAATGCACTCTCTCTCTCTTTGTAGCTCAAATTCACTTCCTTCCTTCAAAAATCAGCTCAAAACTCACTAAGTTTCTCCTTGGCTTTCAAGAACTTGTATATCTAACTGCATCTTCTCCTGGCGGCTGACTATAGCTATCTGTGTCTCAGATTCACATTTCAGTGCTGTGTGCTTATTACAAATTTAATTAATCAATAATAATGTTCAGGCACTGCTAAAAATCAGTTCACTGGCAACCTTGGAATGATTGATTGGTAAGCATAACTATATAAATAGATGCTTTATTTTACTTGGTGTCATTGTTCATCATCAGTGCCATCATGACCAGGGACTCATATATAACTATACCATTTCACCATCATTTAACTAACCTGTGAGTATTCTTAATGTCAAGAGACTTCACATGCAAGGAGTGCATTATTTAGACTCAGCTAGTCCACAAAGAAAATTACAAAATTTGTAGCAGTAGTGGCCAATAGCACTTCAACAACCTCTTATATACAGCAGCTATTATTTACATGACATTTACACCAATGAAATATACAGGGCTTACATCACATCAGTGATAAAATTGGTTATACGCTTATTAGGATACCTCTTTAATAGCAACTCCTCACAAGTTTATTCTTAGCATTTGAAGGATCTTTCATACATATCACACGTCCTGTTTATTTAGGCATGCAAGTGTATATACGTATACATTTACTATACAATGTAGCTAGACAATCAATATTTTACCATTTTTAGTTTTTCACAAAATCATTGTCTAAGCTGGCCTAACTGGTGTTATATTTCATGAAGGACAAAATTTCCATCTGCAGGCAAAACAAATCTCATATGATTAGAAAAGTCATCACCAGTAAATAACATTTCTGGTACTATATTGGTCTGCATGTGTGATCTATATCAATATCACGGTAGTCTACATGTGTGATCTACGCGTGTGGTCTACATGTTTGACATTCAAATATGCAACACTTAACTGTGTAGGCTCCAATGTTTCCATGCTGCACAAATATGAAAAATAAATTCCTTTCATGTAAATTTACAATGAAATTTTGCAGCATGTGCACTAGGGCACTATACTCAAGATTCATGACATCGTATCTTGTCCCGTCCTTAATAAAGAAATCACCATAAACATTAACAGTACTGCAAAGAGCAGCCCTTACAAGGTTCTACATAAGTGTGCATACCAGTACTTTTACTGCAATACAAAACTGATTGAAATCGAAATTAACGACAAATTTCTGTGTACAGTTCCTCAGAATTATGCAATACTTACTGAAGAACAAAAAAAGAAATAAGGCAATGTGAAAAGACTAAGAAAATATAGAAATACTTGGTTGAAAGTTGAAAATGACAAGCGTATGGTCTGGATGGACAAAAATCCGATTCAACTTGGGATCGTCGTGCTTGTCCAACTTGACCTGTACAGCCTTGAAAATGGCATCTCCTCCAGCGTTATCCCTTTCAAATCTGTACCAGACCTTGGCATTCAAAGTCTCACGCTTAGAATCAACACTACAATGACAATGCAACAAGCACATAGACAACACAAAAGGCAGAAGCCTTACTTATGAAACATCTGTGAATCCCAGTGCAATCATCGAAATTTAAATTTGCTGCAGAGCCAAGTATATAACTATACCATTTCACCATCATTTAACTAACCTGTGAGTATTCTTAATGTAAGTGAACGTACAGTATATATGTGTTATCATTATTACAAACCTTTTTAACACATGTAAGGTCACACAGAAATGCAAATCTGAGGCATGGTTAGCCAGTTGCCAGGTGGAGAGCTATTAGATATCAAAATTCTTGAAAGCCAATGAGAAATAGTGATTTCTGAGGTGTTTATCCATGTATATTTGTATTTATGTATGTACGCATGTACAGTGTACATGTATGAGCACGCTTAACTTAAACTTTACCACTCTTATGTCTGAATTTCCTGATTATGTCTTTTCAACCACGGTTCGTGACCTCGGCGTCCAGCTGGACCAAGAGCTCACTGTTGCTCCACACCTTCATCGTCTTGTTAGGGATTGCTATTACCAGATGGAGCTTCGTACTGTTACCTGCTCGTTCATGTCTGCTACCACCCTTACTCTAGTGCATTCCTTGAAAATGAAAGCCTCACCTAGCTATAGCTTCTGGTAGCTGGCCTGTCCTCAGGTTTCTAAACTATCTGCTGGTCTCTGGCTCATCTTCAAGGCTCTACCTTGTCTTCAAACTGTCCCATCCTATCATGGATCCATCCTATCACAAATCGTTGTGCTTTAGTCCTGGTCACAGGTCCCTTGTCATCCCTCGGGCTATTTTGTCCACTACACAGCAGATGTTTGCCATTGTTGGCCCTGTGTTCTCGAAGTCGTTCTCTTAAAGTGAGAAGTGAGCTTATCAGTCTGTCACCCTCCTTGTTTCGCAAGTGCCTGAAGTCTGCATTGTTTGATCGTAGTACCTCCCTGCTTGATCTGGAGTGCTGCTGGTTGAGTTTTCTCTTGAAGTTGCACTTTACAAGTTTTCATATTTATGTTACGTTATGTTCAGGCTTTTTTGTTGCCATGCTCTAACTGGTCTCTAGGTCATCTTCTGGTGTCTGGCCTGTGTCCTGGTCTCAACCGCCTTCTAAATTATGATTGATGATATATAATAACACAACAGAAGTCTGCACATTAAATTAGGTGAGACAGGTCTATTGAAGGCTGCTTTTTGGAAAGCTAACCAGAAGCGACATGGCACGCTGACAGTCTGTGCTGGTTCTGCTACAACCCCTGTAACTGTGGACATGTAGTCGCTTTTTACACGACAATCCACCGAAGTCTCTGCCTGTCGTTTTTTACGGATTGGTGTTGCATTAGGCTTCTCCTCTGGGTTCACAAATGAAGTAGCATTGTTCTGATCAGAACGATACCGTCGTCTCAAGGCTGTAAGAACATTAGAATGAAGTAAAATTTTAACAAACCGGAGATAATCTCTTGATAAAATGATTGTGGCAAAATTGAATCAAATCCTGATATAGTCAACTTGAATCTTGAATCAAATTCTGAACTTTGGCGCTGTACTTAAGTTATCACTGGAAAGAGTGGTCTACATTTCTGCATTTTAATAATTGGTGACTGTGCCTAAAAAAGCAATTCTTGCCTTCTGTGCTTTGCATCTTTAGCTCTCGTTAGAAAGAAACAGAAAGTGAATAAACAATGGTTTATTTGCTACATTGTACAGTCAAGACCTATTACTCATTTGGAAAATATTGCATTGAAATCTACATGCCATATGCAGCAAAGAACATGCCATCTGCATTTACTCGAAGTGCGTAACCTATGTGCTCACACTCAGCTTTCTGCTATACCAAACACGACATTCTCATCAAAATTCACTTAGTTGTTTTAGTACACATTTTAACTGGGTCACTTCAAGTTTAAATATTTTCATCAATTTAAAAGTGAACATAATTATATTTACCACTTTTCATGAGGTCTGTTGCTCTTTCATGTACCAAGTCAATATCTTTAGAAACAAATATTGATAAATTCATCAAGTCTTGATAAATTTTGATAAAACTACAAATTATTTCCATAATAAAGCTTAAAGATTATCAGCTAGTACCAACACCAGTACAGTACTAGAAGAAAAGCAGTTCCTTACCTAACCCCAAAAGAGAGTCATGGGTATGATATGGTAGCAACTTCAGTTTTCTTAACATCGGCATAAGTGGATGGGTGGCCTTTCTGCCCCTTTCCACTTTTTTCCCACTGACAAAGTACTGTCACTGTACTGCCAGTGTACTCATTTTATAACTTACTTGGCTAGGGGACTCAAGTGGAGAAATTATAAAATATTTCAACTTTCGACCTCTTGCCTTACAGTCCAGCCGCTAACTATTAGACTACCACACACCAGGTTTTTAAATGTGGCACATCAATCACACAGATAGCCACTTTCACAATCCTCACATTATCGATACGTACTAGACACTAAACAGTATATCAAGAAAACTCTAGTCTATTTAGCCGAATCTGACCCAGAGCTGAAAGTGTGCACTAGGATCTAAATGATAAATGAGGAATAAGAGGATCATGTCTTGTTGCAGGCATCCATTGACTCGCTTCTGGTTTCTGCCATCGTTCACAATCAGAGCTAGACCTAATGGCATTTCCAATATTTCATCATTTCCATAATCACAGCAAGCATGAGCTTACAGTCAGTGGCTTCTATCCCCCCTAAACAACCGGGCTCAATTTCACACCTTCCCCCTGCCGGGCCTCCTCTCTCTCCCAGATCCCATATTTCTGACATGAGTTTTAGCTAATTTCTGATTAAATTGAATCGAGCGACTTAATCGGACGATGTCACTGATTCACACTAATTTATACAAGAAAAGTGGGTCTCTCACAGGACTGCGAATGAAGACTCTGTAACTTGTAGAAAGTGTGATAAAAATTGAAAAGAAACACTTCCCCCCCTGTTTTTCACTGGGCTCAACTTGCGCCCACCCTGTATAGGGATAGAAGCCCCTGCTTACAGTGATTATGCACCAGTTGGTTGTAAATATTATGTTCCAGGATCCAGATAAAAGCGCCACAAATCATAATTTACACGAACAGTTTACATATTATGACAAATATATATCTATATACATTGGTTAAATTGCTCATTCAGAGGTGGCGGATCTCCAAATCTTTACAAATATAAAACTGAAGCCTAACTGACAAATATTTAACCAATATATTCGCTATTTGCTATTCAGATAAGAATAAAATGTGTGAAACAAGGTGTATATGGTCGAATATTGTAACAGAAACACATTTAGGTGATGGGCCTATTGTTTTAAGTGGTGGATCTCAGTGGACCTCATAGTTCAGATGGGCGATCTTAAATCTGAGGTGCCAAATCTCTGATGACCTAAGAATGCTGATGACCTACGAACGGGCCCCAGATAGATGGCCCAATCTCTGAATTTAGCCACTGTCTACAGGTGTATATATAATAATTATATTCAAAAGCTTGTATTATCTTAATCACGGTACCTAATTTATCACTCTTGTAGGTCCACAGATCCACATCTCCGTTATCATCTGTTACTTCAAGATATACTTCAAATTCTGAATCTGCAACTACAGACAAACACTTCATTATCTCACAGAGGTAAGAGACTTTGATCATTTAGGACCTTTAATCAACTTAGCCTATTGATGATATTGGGCAGTATATAGGACTACTAGGATCAGTTGCATAGCTACTGGTCTGGACGGCCAACAGCTGTGGGTGCCATTGCAAATATCTTAAATTAATTAAATTTGCTACGCGCGCATGGTCACACCAAAATGTGAATGTGAGGTGCGGATAGTCAGCCGCCAGTAGAAGATGCAGTTTAATAGATATCCAAGTGCTTGAAAGCCAAGCAGAAATTTATTTAGTGAGTTGAGCCGCTTTTTGAAGGAAGTGAATTTGAGCTACAAAGAGTTGATTCCATTCTTTGGAGCACAGGCATGGAATGCACATTCATGAGCCATATTACTATTCTGGCTCAGCTAAAAGACCCACACTTGATGATCGCAGGCAACGAGGAGGGATGTAAGGAGTTAGTAGTGATTGAAGATAGGGAGGTGTGCTGGTGCTGAGGGATTTGTAGGTCAATCAGGCCAATTTAAATTTATTCTGAAATCAACAGGAAGCCAATGAAGCTGATGGAGTAGGACTGAGGAGCTTGTTCATAGTGGGACACGCAGCACTACGCGAGCAAAGAAGTTTTGGATGTGTAGCATCCTGTTGAGTTCAAGGTCTGAGAGACCCACAAAACTTAGCGCAATGAAGGCGAGAGGAGACAGAGGAAGAGGCTCTGGTTTGTGACATATTCTTAGTCAGAGTCAATATGATGTGATGCATTGCCATGAAGTGATAGAAACAAGATTTACAGAGGTTTGTTATGTGCAGTCGGAAAGTGAGATTACTTTGTGAGGTTGATGCTAGAAAGTGAAGGGTGAGAATCCAGTCGTGAACCGAACAAAATTGCCTCAGACTTTGTCTGGGTTTATGGCCAAACCATTGAAGACAACCATACATAACAGGGCCACATTAAGGCAAGTGCGGGCCCGGGTGCTGTGATTACCTGCCAACGGCAGTGTTTAAAGTGAGTGGGAACGCATGAGAACGGCGTTCCAAATGCTCTAGAAATTCTTGCTTGTGCTCCCACTGCTCACCGTGCAATGGAACCATGGTAACACATGCGTTCCAATAAAACACTCCCACTCACAACCACCGGTCCACTACGCACATATTTATAAAATGTGAGCCCTCAAAACTGCGGGCCCGGGTGCTGCAGCATCCGTAGCACACCCCCCTCCCCTTAATGTGTGCCTGCATACATAGATGAGAGGCACTGCTCCAGCTTTAGTTTACCAGACTGATCAACGTGTGACAGAGCAATATGGAGCTGTCGTATCATCCGTGTATACTGTTGTCATTGGACTTCAAAGAAATTAGCTATACGACTGTTTGGCGAAGTAAATTAATTGCGTTATTACCATTTTGCCTCACGGTGCTTGACAGTAACGTAAGCAGCAGCTGCACGCAAAGAACAAGACCTTGATCGAAATTAAACGCCATAAAAATGATTAAAAATTCAAATATTGTAATGCATACAAATTCATGTGAAATAACAGCGATAACATTCGCCGTTGGAAAACTTGAAAGACAACTTCTTGGCATGACGTGATTCGTCGCGTAAAGTAATTCATGACTGATGGTAAAATGGTAACTTCTGTAGCGCCGTGCTTAAAGCGCGAGGCTTCAGAAAATGGCGCACCAAAATCAAGCGAAATTTCCAGCACACAGTGCACACTGCAGTCCGCTATCATAATTTGCACTTGTTGGATTCTGAAGAGTAAATTGACGTACATGAAGCCTAATACTGTTACGCGGAGATTGATCGATTGTAACATTATAGGTCATTTGCGCTCACTGCTAATTAAAGCATTCCATCTTCTGAGCACAGGCACTGTTTTTAGTTTGATCATGTGTATAGCCTATTAAACATTTCTATCCTTAATTACATCTAATGTCATACACTATTTAAAAAGGCTACATAGGCCAACCTTATTATTTTCGTAAAGTAGCACTATATTATTACAATAATATTTTATACTTGTTCACTCAAATTCAAAACACTCTCCACTGATCTGCCTGACCATTGGATATGGACTTACCGAACCTGAACACATTTGCAACTGATTTGTTCTGTGAAATTAGTTGGTTCTTCCGAATTTTCGGCTCTGAAGATGTCATACTGCCTTACTAGCTCGTTTCTTGCGCTGCCTACTTACTTACGTCGTCATTTATCTGAGTCATTGCTTCCTGCTTCTTAAGATAAGGAAGAGAGAGAGCGGAGTGTCTTCCATCGTCCAGTCTTGTCTTCGTTAAAACATTTTATTCTTCTCAAGGATGGTATGTTTGACTTGTAGATATCATCCACCCAATTTCTTCAGCGGTTGATTAAATCAGTACTACACTTGCGGAAGCCAAAATGACGAAAATCGCAGTTTTATGCGAAGGATTAGACATGACTCATGGTTGTCGCCTGTGTGTCTGTGTGGTCGGCAAGTGTGCCATGTTCAAACTTAATGAATTTGTCCATAAGATAAACGTCAAGTGCTAATTTGTGAAAGTATTACCAGTAATGTAATGAAAATATATGTGTCGAATTAGTGCGATAATTCAATATTGTATATTTCGCTTTTAACGGTTTAGATGAATAAGACATGAAATACATTCAATATAAGACGCAAAAACTTTGCGAAATTGAAGTAGGCAAGAAAGAATAGATTAAGACCTGTATGTTTCTTAGTAATGTAGTATTAAATTAATTCAAAACTAACTGATGGAAAAGGCTTAATCTTGGTGCCCATATGTTGTATTTATTCAGGCTTCTGGAGTGCATGTTGAGGATGAATGCAAGGTGGCTTTCCAGGATGTGAAGCTTGGACACAAGTTCAGATACGTTGTGTATAGCTTGACCGATGACTTGAAAAGCATCCATGTCATAAAGCGAGCAGAACTTGGTGAGTTACCAATTGTTTACCAGTGCTGTAAAAACTAAAACTGTGGTTGTTATTTTTTAATATAGACTAACTTTATCTTAATGTTGACTTTCATTTATAGGAACTTATAACTTTTGAGAAATATATAATGTTTTGTATTCTTTCTTCTAAATGCTGAAGTACCAGTAGGTGTGGGAAAATTAACTCTGTTGTACAGTACTATCAGTGTGAAGAGCATAAAGTGTGCCATCTAAGCACCTAGAAAATGGTTAAAATTAGCATTTTAATGTATATTTCGTCGGTAAAATTGTCTAATATAGCCTCTGTCTGCATAATAAAACCTCTTAGCTGTTACAGCAGTTTCATCTGCCAGAGTACTTTTCAGTTAACTGGATTAACTTTTTCGCTGCTACGTTGTTTTTGATGAATTTCACCGTAATTAGTTCATTTGAAGACAAACACATAAAATATGTTGAAATATAGACATGTCCTATATCATTTTGTTTGTATTTGATTCCTCAACAATATTCTGTCTTGAAAAAGCTGATCAATTAATGTGTTTGCCTCAAAGTTTATAAATAAATGAAATATTTAAAAAAATAAAAATGTAACATTATAAATTCATAAAAATGTATAAACAGAATAAAATGTAATAAAACACTTGTATGAGACACTTGTAGCAACGGGTGAAGGGCTAAAAATTAGCGAATTTAGTCCAAAAATTATCTTATATTACTTCCTTTCGATGATGTGACCACGGCCCTCACTAGTTCGATGACATCACCGTATTTCAATCCCAACGATCAGCAACTGTCCACCACGTGAAACGTAGCCAATTTCCTCACAGAACCTTCACATAATTGCCTGACTGATAAATTTTATGTCTTGGACTTCTCTGATGAAAAAAAACATAAAACTTCCAAGAAGTGATCAAAATGATTGAACTTTTTTCCTAATCAATGCTACGAGGTGGCGATTGCCGATCGGTCTCCGTCTTAAAATCTCGAAACCTCTGCATCATCAGACATATTTGTTTTAGAGCCTTTACAGCATTTGTTGAATGACATAATTTATTTGTTTTTCACTTGGCTGATGAAAAAACTTTAAATTACAGAGATATGGCTAATGGCCAAGTAGGGGGCATGACTTCAAATATAAATGGCCGAATGTAAATGTTTAAAAAATCAATGCCATAATTTCCTTTTTAACTTCACCAAATCATTGGAAAAACCCATGTCAGGGAATTTTAGAATCTACAACATTTCCTCTATTTAACATGTATAACTAGAACTCTGAGTCTAATTATATAGCCAAATGAACAGGCTTTTTTAATGCAGTTGATATTAACCCCATCCACTGTGGAAGAGCAAATATATCCTGTTTCGTGCTATTTGACATTGTGTTTTTATACTGGTTGCTTATGATCTCATTAAATCACATCTTGGCAGTATCCAGTGTACTCACTAATAGCCAATAAACTAAGTGCTTTTCAAATCATTCATGAATGCTTTGTGATTTTGAATGGTTTGATTAAATTGTGGCTATGAATGCCCAAGATAGACTTGATATGGCATCATTTTTATTTCATGCACAGCTACTATTTCTGATAAATATGTGTTGCTGAAATGATCCCAGACAAGGTGGTATTTGCAGAAGCTCCAGAGAATTCAGAATTCTTTGGCAAGTCATAACTAATATCAAAATACAAGCGTAACACCCCTGTACTTAACTCACTGCATTGCATTGGCTTCCTGTTCAGCAAGGAACCTCCGTTGTGCTTTATAAAACACTGAACTCTAGCCAACCACAGTATTTAACCCCTTAACGATGAGCGTGTACTAAAATGCATGGGAAATCCTATGCAGCTCATCGTTATAGGGTTAAACAAGTCCTTAGGCCGTCTTATCATCAAGATCAAGGTCATCTTGGTGCCTTTCTTTTGTCTTATCTGAAACTAAAACTGTTCTTGGTGAATGTGAGCTTTTGGTTGCTGGACCGGGATTTTGTAATTCTCTTCCCGTATTTACTCATTCTGCTCAGTCACTTGTGTCATTTTGTTCTCTATTTAAGATTTGTATTTTTCAAATTGCTTTTCCACCTTTGTCTTTGTAGACTGATGTTTTGAATGTCACTTGGTTTTGGTGCACAAACGGTTAATGCCATGTGCATTAGACGTTACTTGGCACCTCTTGGGTTTTTATGAGTTTTAGTGAGCAAGAAAATGTTTTCAAATTTTTGATGACATCCACTCACTACAAGTCTTGTTTCTCACTTTCTCACTAGTTAAGTTTATTTTATAACCATTTAGCACAATTATTGGTTCTAGTTTTAAAGCCGCTGATGTTTTTGATAAGGTGCGGAATACAAAGACTTCCTGGCTGACATGAAAGATGCAGAAACTGTGGGGCAGTGTAGATACGCAATATATGATGTTGAATACCAGACCAAAGATGGCCAGCCACGGAATAAACTGGTCTTCTTTATGTGGTAAGCAAATCACACAACTGTTTTTCTTCAGTCTATTTTGTAAAGTTTGTCATGTCTGCCCAGAAATGAGTTTTGAGCTGATAATTTAATATGGTTTTCGTTTATTAACCCAAAGCAAGCCACCCAACCTTAGTTGGAAGAAGTGAACACCTGTTCGTGGTATAGCTGTAGCAGTGAAGAAGTATTGTTTTTGACAATCTAAGTGCAGCATGGACAGACAGGTTTATTATTTTCTGAGTCCAGTACAGTAAAATACAACTTTAATATGATAGCACCCTTTAAACTATCTTGAGCACTTCTGTATTCAAATAAAAAGTGATTCAACACAGGCAATGAAAGATACAAGTAATGTTAGAAAAAATACTGAAAGTCATGGACATGCTAAGGAAGGTAACTGAGACTGTCAACTGTCTAGTCATTGATGTGAGCCACAACAAGGCAAGGAATACATTGTCGACATAAGCCAACATGTCCAAGCATGACTTGACAGTGTGCTTGAGTTATTACAAGTATCGTTATATTGCTGGGTCCTTGAGATTACAATGCTTGGCATTTTATAGGTATAATTAACATCTAAATCTTCTGGAGATTGACCTGGTTACGGGTTGGCTTTTGTGTGCCCTCGTTTGATGCTTTGTTAATTATTAGACACTAGCACAAAGTTACTGATTAATAATATAATTTATTATATATTAGCTGCACTAGGGCATGTAATCAGATTGAGAAGGGATTAAAAACTTGAGTAGGAAGTTTTGATATGAAGTGTTGAGAAGAGTTTACCATAGATCCATGCTTCTGAGCAGTTTCTGTGCATGTAAGCAGTTGAAATATGTTGTTGATGTGGTTATAAAAGAATGTTTCTGATCGGTTGGCTGTTGACTTAGGAGCCCGGAAAAGGCACTAATTAAGCAGAGGATGGTCTACGCAAGCAGCAAAGACGCTCTGAAGAAGGCCCTGGGTGAGGGAATTGGAAAAGAAGTTCAGGCCAATGACCACGGCGATTTGGCTTGGAACAGCGTGATGGAGATAATCACTCGAACGGAACGCAACTGAGCGGTCAGGACTGGTCGACTGGATGTCTGGCTTCCATGTGACCCATCATTCCACTCGTTAATTAGCAAGAACAAGCATTTGGATTTGTATGGTCATAGCATTCTCAACAACGTAGCTGTCTTTTCTGACTTATCCAGGTGGCTGATCAGCTTAATCGCTTGGTTGTGCCTCGTGACGGCTTAACATTCCTTTTGAGAAAATTATTTGTTCTCGTCATTTTCTCCTTTGTATCTGTTGAAGCAGTGGACGTTTTTGTGTGCCAAATAAAACCCGTCTTAAAGAAGATAGAATGTGCGTGTGATTGATTCTATGATTCTAGTCCTGATTTTGAGCAATGATTATACTCTAATCGGTTGTTTGTCCGTGCACTTCTGTATTCTCTGGTAAATGTTATAACTAGAATAAAGAGACTTAAATTGCGATACATTTTCATTACTTATGTGATACTGAACTTTTCCAGGAGAGTTACACAATTGTTGTAATCTGGTTTATATATTGTTTAACATGACAGTACCTATTGAAATTACATAATTTCCTCGGTTTACATGTCGTGATTTGTTGCAAATTGTGCAAAATTGAAGCTAAAATTCCAGTTGCTTTGTATATACTCCTACACCTTACTGATAGGGTTCAGCTGAGGTCACACTGTAATTGGTCAGTAATGTCAAATTACCTGTTACGATAGTTGTGTAGCATTGTACTTTCGCTCTGTGCTAATTTCCATTCACTTTGTAATGATTAGATTAAGCACTGCCCAATATGGGACTGATATTTCCTGATGGTGCTAATGATTGCATTACATGACTACGTGTAGCATTCATAAACCTTTCAGCCAATAAAAACAGGTCTGCTTCAGAGTTTTCATTTAATGCAGAGGTGCTGTGCAGTTGGTTAGCTTTGTGACCAACAGAGTAACAATAGCGATGTTTTTACAAGTCAGCTCAGGCATAACGAAGTCATAAAGTGAAGTTTTTATTATAAGACACAATTGATCATAAATTCATAAAACATGTAAAATCAGTTGCCATACTAAAGTAAGTCACGCTATTTTTGACCATTTTTACCCTCCCCTGTCACAAACTGTCACAAAACTCGGACCCCCCCTAAAGTACGTCACACTTTCAACATAGAAATAATAATACTTCCGAAAGCAAGGCTAATACATAAACAAGGCTTCGCAACAGCATTATTACTAGCGCTCCTAGCAAGAGGAATCGTGAAAAATACATTCAGGAGATATGCATTTCATGCTATTTTGACATAAAACTAATTAAAATGTTTCAGACAATTTTTGAAAATTATTTTTAAAGCTATGAAATTCTGCTAAAAAATAAAAATAAATTATAAATAAAAATATAAAAATAAATGTGTGACGTCACACATGGCCTGACCCCCTCCCCTGTCACAAACTGTCACACTTTCTTAAACCCCCCCTCCCCTGGAGCGTGACGTACTTTATGGACGGCCCCATTGGCCTTCCTTCAAATGAGTGTCTAACTGTCTATATTGGCCTTCCTTCAAATGAGTCACAGTTCAGCGATCAGGCAATTAGTAGGGCTGTGGGAAAGACCACACACATGTATGCCGTTACCTCTGACTGCTATTAGCTATCTTGCAGCTGTGCCCTGAGTGCTGCCGCCTGCCCTATTCAGTCAGGATATATAGACCGTTCTATGGGATTCGGGGTGCGTGTCAAGCGTACGTACGCAGATGGGGGCTGCTAAAAGTACGCTTGCGTATGGGGAGGGGCGGGGGCAAATTTTTCCCGGAATTTTGCGTACGTACTAAATGGATGGCCCCTAACAATAGCGATGTTTTTACAAGTCAGCTCAGGCATAACGAAGTCATAAAGTGAAGTTTTTATTATAGACACAATTGATCATGAATTCATAAAACATGTAAAATCAGTTGCCATACTAAAGAAGTGAGAAATGCCGAGTGCATTATTTATTGCCACTCGGTGCATAATCTAATTGCGAACCAACTAGCGTTTTAAAGAAAAAGTCAATAACTTTTGAATGAAAAATGAAGTGCCAGCAGTGGTACATCATGGGACAACCTTAGTAAAGCATTTTAATTGATGGTGGTGGCTATAGTTTATATATTCAACTTTAAAAACATAAGGACAATGTTGAACTTGTGAACATCATAGAATAGTGTGATCTGTACCTTAGACTGGAATACCAATCTGCCACTGACAGACAAAACTAACACTTCTTTAGGTTCACAGCAACTTACTGCACCCAGTTCAACCATTATCTACTCGGTCTATGTGATAGTCTGATAGACACACTACACAGGTTTCAATAAAGTCCATACAAAGTCAAAGTGACACCAGTGAATACATACAGATGACCAGCTGATAAAAAAATTGACAAAGCAGTGTGCAAGACAAATCTATAGGGCAACATTTATCAAACGTAAGCTCAATTGCACAGACTGTCGTCAACAAGCCAATCAGTCCAAGTAGATACTTGACCATACAATAATCTTCACAATTATGATCAACTATCAAGCCAGCCAAATACCCTGAGAAAACTAACCAAGAACATTGCATCAGAGTATTAAGGGCAAGTAAATTCATGGATGTGTCAAACAGAAATAATTAACATAACGGCTTATGGATAGAAGCTGGTGACGCAGCAGTTCACGTCCCCTTGAATTCTTCATCTGAAACCCATCGCCCACTGTCTCGATCTCATGCTGTTCAACTCATGAAAGTCAAAACAGATTGCTTTCTTTCCTCTGCTACTGCACATAACCCCAATACATATCTGACAATCGATTACTGGATCTTTTCAAATGGGTGTTTGACGGAATTAACTGGTAACAAAATTGAATCTGATTAGGACAAAGCTAGCAAGAAAACCTGAGAAACAGTAAACAATGTCGTCAGAATATCACTGAAACTGTCTACAAATGTACGAGCGATGCCAACTAACACGCTGGATGTAAATAGTTGTTTTATAGCCTCCTTCAGCACTGACAACTCCTGGCAACTGAAGCATCCACTCGACATGTTTACTTAACATTCTTCATTTTTAATGAGATTGGCTATTCAATGCAATAACCTGGGAAACAGTTATCGTAATCATCGCACAGATTGTTGAGAGCTAGCACACTGTAGAGCTGATGCGAGAGCCATAATTGAGCTCAGTGATAGGCCACTTGGTCGTAAAATGTTGAAAAGTGCAGGAAACGTTGGCAACTCTACAATGAAACGGTCAACAACATCAGGGAAATTTATGATTGATGGCAAACATACTACTGTAAACTATTAGCTGACATCTGATAAATTATAATAGATAGCAAACATACTTAACCTATTTGCTGACATCTATTGATTTACGTGACTTAAGTTTAATCCAATGCTGTTCAGTATTGCTAATGGCAAGCAAGATCATGTTGGGACATTTGGTGAAAGATATTCTGCTGCCCCGATATCCAAAAGGTTTGACCTACACAAAATTTAATAGCCTACTGGTGCAAGAGTCAAATTTACAAGCAGCACAGTGGCCGTACCTCACACCATCCGACTTCGGACTTATACATAAGCCATGATATACAAAATACATAAACACATTGATAATACCAGTTTATAGTACAAACTCCGCGAGGGTCACGCAGGGCAGGGAGGGAGAACAGACCGGAGATTGGCCGACTTTAGAGGAACGTGCTCCACTATGCTGTCCGACTGACATACATAAAAATGACTGCTTCAATTTATTGTGCCTCTGCTGCACTTTGGCCTATCACCTGGAATGGGTTCTCTCTTGATTAACATTGTCTTTTCACCAAGTTGCTAAAAGAGAAAGTTCTATCTAAACTTGAACACTGTTGTGTCTTTTGCTTATTTTTACAAAGTGCTATACAAAGGCTGTGAATGAATGAATGCAAACCTTGTAATCCCATCTGACGTAGGGCTTTTGGATGAGGAATGTTGTACCATGTAAGAAATGCAGACAGTAGATGGCAGCTACGTTCAGTTGATGACCCTGGTAAATCTCGTCCTCCAAAGTAACTTGTCAAAACTGGACCAGATTCTGTCATAAAACCTTTGCCAGTTAGACGCATGAGAAAGGCAGGGTTGGAAATCTGGTTTAAATGGGTTAATATATAATTTCTAATGGCCTGTTACCACAAAGGTTTAATGATCCATGCAATGTTTTACAGTTAGGCTAACTCACCCATGTATGATTACTAGTAATTTAAACTAACTTTAAGATCAAGCAGCAAATCAAAATTTCAATTGATTTTTCTGTCACAAATACACAGATTTGTACCAGTCTGAGTTATATTTTTTGACTGTCATACAGAATTTAAATAGCTGTAATAGCTTTCAGTATATCCTGGGTCTGAATTAAGAGCTGGTCTTCAGTAAGCCTCATTTACAAGTTTACAGGTCAATCCCAAAAAATGCAGTGTCTCATTTAAGCTGATATGGTCAAAAATCCTGTGTACCAGCGTGCATGCCACAATAATTTATCCTACGTTGCAAGAACATGGCAGACAAAGGTGACAATGAGACACAATGAACCTCATATTCGCATTTAGTGCGAGCGTGCACCATTACAAATTTAATAATAATAATATTTTGCTGGAGTAAAATGATGTTAATAAATGCTGGCTTGTTGCAAATATCAGCCTCCAACTGTTGCCATGTAGTTAAAACAATTTGTACAACTA
The DNA here is from genome assembly GCA_020284085.1 of Aporrectodea caliginosa. Taxonomy (NCBI): domain Eukaryota; kingdom Metazoa; phylum Annelida; class Clitellata; order Crassiclitellata; family Lumbricidae; genus Aporrectodea; species Aporrectodea caliginosa. The sequence continues at coordinate 828,790 of JACEVL010000187.1, forward strand.
AATACAAGGCAATTACAATAATTTTCAGGTACATTATATCCATTATATTAAACTGTCGTATGTTGCCAATCAAAAGGAACTAATCTATTGATACATTACTCTGTGCTGCAAAAAAACTAGTAACACGAGGTTAGATTTACTCTGAAGCCACGATGCGAGAGTCGCCTGTACGTTGCTCTGTGAGGCAATGATGAATTCTGGACTGATGAGGTGAAGCTGTTCATCATTGTCCCTATTCACTCGCTCGTAAAAGGCCATCAGCAGTTTCAGCTGCCATAAGTCGACTGGGCGGCAGACTTCGTTCAAGTGTGATAGGTTCTGTAATAAGCACAAAGTTGAAAGCAAAACTAAATAAAATCTTAGCAGACACTGTTGCTGATTAATGAAAAGACCTGTCTAACTGAATACTAGAGGGACCCAAGTGAGAATGATTACAGGTGAAAATGTATGAAAGGTCTGTAGCCGATGAATACAGATAAATGTCTACAACATTCTGACATCATGTCAGATAAAGCTGTGTACTCAGCCAAAATACCAAGATAACTGCTACATTTAAAATATTTTATCATATACATATACGACGTGTGCCTCTGCAAAAGTATAGACAAAATTAATCAGTAACTGTTAATATGAAAACAGTCAAACATATGCAATTTCTTTTAAAAAATGTCATAACATAGGTTTACCTCATGTTGATACAGCCCATATGATAAATTTAAGCTGGACAGGATCCGGTGTAATAAAATTTTCATTTCAGCAAAGTATTGAATAATTATCAGTGGCCTCACCTGATGTAGACTTGTGAGCGTAGACAGAATTTCAAGCTTTTCATGTGACACACACTCGTAAAGAACTTGTGACAACATCTGTGACAGCTGTGACTCCTTCAAATCAGACACAACTTGCCATTAACCAAAACTTGTCAGAGAGAACAACACAAAGCAGTTAATTTAACATTTTATAGAACATCAGCCCTTGGTGCAAAGGTAGTTGAAAAGATATGGTAGAAGCTTTCATGTGACACACACTCGTAAAGGGCATTCAGTGCAAATCTATGATGCAAAATAAAGTAGTTATAGGCTCTGCTGGTATAAGACGGTCAATAGCTTTCACAACAAATAACAAAAGTTGACAACTAGGGGTAAAGGGCTGCAATCATTGCTAAATGTTGACATTTATCACAATATATCACACTTCGAATATGACAATTTATATCAAGCTGGTTGAATGAATGTGGCATATCATTGCTTCTTTCAACAATCACTTCAAAATCTGGATGTGTTATGCAAATTTCCAAAGGTCACTGATATTAAGCAGGAGGGTTGAACTTCACAAATAGTTATGTTCCAAATGCATTCGAGACTACGCTAACTCACTTTGTTGCTTGAAGCAGTGCAGAAGAACTCTGCAAATCCAAGAACGAAAGGATCGTTGGTGAATGACTTGACTTCTGATGTCTAAAAAATCAATGAAAAGCCCTGAATTTTCAGGCTAAGGCACTATTAGGCACTTGGATCACCTGAGTTCATTGTTCTTTATGCTATCAATGTCATTGTCTTCACGGAAATGATAAATATCATCATAATGTTAATGTTTTTTTCTATCACTGTTATTACTGTAATTATTCTTTATGCAGAGTAACTTCAGTTAACGTAGTCACTACCCAGTATATTCACGTCATTATTTCCTAATTCATTCAGCCGACCATGACCTTTTTAGAAATATCTTAAATAATCCCGGACATATCCTTCATTACCTACTACCCCCTGTCCTATATACTGGTCACGATTTGCGCCCACGCTCACATAACCGTGTTCTTTCTAGATTTGATTCCCTCACCAGGCGTGGTTTCCTGGCTAGGATGTTGTACAGCTAAGCCATATAGTGTTTTTAGTTTACTATTGACTAACTTTTTCGCTACTATTTGATAACTTTGTATAACTTTGTATGTACAGCGCCGTGCGTTTGCCAGCGTTTAATAAAGAACACACTTACTTACTTACTTACTACTGATAATGGTACACAAATATCAATCACCATTCACTTAAACACCTCACTGACAACACAGGACACCATCAATTTACAGAACTGATCGTTTCATTCGTCTAATATCATGTACAATGAGCTCAAGAAGAGGCTAGACCCTGTACTCTCTGCGTTACAGGCCGAGCACTCTAACCAATCGGCCACCGTCAATACACAGGCTGCACTAGCAATAAAACTGAAATAAATAAATAACAGAAACATTTACAATCAGTACTGAACCAGCTTCCTCATGCTTTGAAGAATGCTGAAGACAAAAGAGCATTATATTCTACATGTTATATCCCATAACATTAAAAATAAACATTCAAATATTATCATGCTGACCTTTAGAATTTTTCCAAACGTCTGCTCTCGGCTCAGAGACTGAGCCAACAAACTCTGATAACCCTGGCAAAAAATATTAAAACACCAATATAAACCACTTAAAATTACACAAAAGCAAAATCTGATTCCAACAAAGAAAGCCCTAATAAACAGATACAAGTACTGCATTTAATTCTGAGTAAACCAGGAATAGCAAAGAAGCTGTTGCAACTGACAGTAGTTATGCCACTGTTTTAACATAAATCATGAACAGTTGAACACAACCACAATACCTTTGGATCTTTATCAAACGATAAATAGCCGGCTCTCTGCTTAACAAACAAATATCCTGTTCCACTCAAAAGCTTCCTACAAATGAAATACAATTAAACACGGTTAGCAATCAATAAAGAAATAATTTGCCTATCAGAAAGTAGTTAAGACAAGTGTCTTTTAGCTTGACAAAAGTCCAGCAAATTAGGTCAGCAGAAGAAGGAATGCCTAACTACACAGATAGTCGACAGGCAGACAGAAAGACAGGATTAGTAACTGTAAATTTCGTCCACTCACCTTACGTTATTATTGAACAAGATTGATGAAATCATAATAATTATATTTGCAAAGTCACAGCTGCAAAGCAAAAAGATGATGGAAATAATATTATATTTACAGTTATGAGGAGAGACTCACTTCAGAGCATCCCAGTTGGCACCAACTTTGAATTCGGCTGTCCAGTAACGAGGGCCTTTCACTCTCACCTGTAGCATACGTGAACACACACTTTGACGCATGGCGACAGAGCCAATGGACCAATCCTTATATCAATCTAATCCAATTGCAGTATCAAACGGACAAGTAATATAAATCATAATAATTATATTTGCAAAGTCACAGCTGGTTTATAGGACCAAAGTAAATAAATGGGACTTTAAAACAACAGACAATTACCCAAGTTAAATGATGACAGGCAAGAAACAAACAAGTAAATGGTAATGAAGCAACAGCTTCTTAAGACTCAACAAGAAAGCCAAAATTTAAAAACAACAACCAACAGTGAAGAGACCAGAGCAGTCTGAGCAGCAACATAATGAACTTACTTCTAACAAAAGATCCAGTTCCGGAAGCATATATGGAGCCATAACTTCAACTGAATGACCATCCTGCAAAAAAATCACAATTGTCTTTATTATTTTAATGTGACCTTAACTAATACCCAAACTAAACATATAAATATATTGAGGATGCCTGTCACTTATGAAGCCTGACTGTTTTAATTTTACCTATGCCTGACACCATCTTAGTCCTCGCAAACATTCAGATTAAGCTTTACAGACTGTCCATGTTTAGCAAGTATTTTCAATCAATAAATATACTATTTTCAAACAAATAGATACAAAACTTCAAGGCTTTTGAAAAAAATGCCACAGCTCATCATATAGTGTCATATAAAGGAAGGCTACTATTATTTGTTTTTTGCATGAGTTGTACTACAATATTGTGGTGAGGTATACACTTTGCTAATATTAGAAAAAACTGTCAAACCTTGTAGACAATCTCCAGTTCAACGTAGCACGCCTTGTTAGTGCTGACATCTCGAGGTATTACGAGACGTTTCTCAACAGCCAGAACATACAAGTGACGAAATGCCTGCAGATGAAACCTAAAGTCAAAGAAAAATAACTTTAAGAAAAGTCTTAATTGATGGCAAAACATATAAAATTATCCAGAAAAGAACTGCAATGACTCTTAAGGCTCTATAATTCAATTCTAGAATTTATTTTTACATTTTAGAACATTAATTTTTATTTCTTTATATATGCAATCAGAGGACACAGTCTTATTCCTTATTCCCAATTTCCTCACCTCATTCCCGCTTTTCTTTCCTCATTCCAACTTTCCTTTCTTGTTTCTTTCCTCATTTCCACTTTTTCCCATCATTTCCAATTTTCTCCCAAATCAGCTCATTCCTGTGTCACTGCCTATTGAAATCTGTCACTATAGGTTATTGCTGTCTAGAAGAAAAGCTTAAACTGTGATTGCAACTAGAAAAACCTGACCCTGTTGATAATTAATTCAATTGTAAAACAAATCAACCTACAAAATACTGATCACAAAACAATCTAATAAATAGCATAATAAAGCTATATAAATAACAAACAAACAAAAACAAGCAAATAATTCTATCAAGCTATTGACAATAATTATACAAATAAACTAATTGTGTTAACATACCTGTTGTCATTGCTGTGGTTTGGAAATCTTGGGTAGAAGGCACACAACATAGCTGCCACAGATTCTGGACGCGTATTCAAAGTATACCTAAAACACAAAACAACTCATCATTATTGTATCTCATGTTGCAAGGTTAAGTAAAGCAGTCACCTGGCTAACACATACCTCAATACATATTAGTCATCAGAGGCTGAAGAATTTTGGGCTGATGTGCATATATGACAACAGCAATCCACCAATCACACAACAGCCTTTCCTCATAGGTTACGCTCTTTAACATCAATTTGCCAAATATGACACATAAGATTTTGCCAGATGCACACTCAAGCGTGTATCAGCAATGTGCCAATGTGCAAAGTCAATTTCTTCTCTTTATTTTGTAACTATCTTCCTCTTTATCATATTTTCTAAAACTAACCACCTCTAACAAAAAGCATTTCGATGGCATGATCTAGAATGCTGACATCCATTTGAAACATCTCCCATTAGAGAGGTACAATCATTTCTCATGTTTGCATTCCAATTTCAAATGCAGGGTTAGATCTTACAGGTTAAGCGCAGCATAGATATTTTAGATTTGTGTTATCTCTTTCTGGTCTGGTCCAGCAAGCACAGCGTTAGTCCAGAGACAGCAGGCCAACATTATTCTTTCCACATAATGCATATGAAATATGCATTTCTTGTTACTACACTTAAAAACCAAATACATGTATATATGACAGACAAACAGACAGACAGATGAGATGCACAGAAAGCAGAAACTGACTTTCCACCACCAAGAAAGAGAAGACCACAGGCCATGCCAACTGCCATGTGTGATCCATATGTGACGGGAGAACCGATTCGGGATCGAAGGACGCGGCAAAGACGAAGGACGGAAAGGTCACCACTTCCAGCCATCACCTATTTAAAGTATCAAACAAAGAATCAATTAAATATCAAACTGTGCAAAAGTCAAACATCTTACTTTTATGTTTTACCTTATTCAGGTAAAAAGAGGATGCAGCAGCAAGGTCACAGAAAGGGTTTCACTATTACTGATATCCAATGACCCAAACTGGATGTTTCAAGTATATATACACTTAGGAGAGGGTACACAAAAACACATTCAGGGTAAACACTCAAGTCCTCTGCCTGACAAAAGGGTGAGGGTGACTAGAGAAAGACAACTGTATGAACCACAACAAGGAAATCAATCTAGCTGGAACATGAAAGTAAAGCAGTGATAAGAAGTGGATTATTGAATGCCATTGGAAGTTAAGAATTGTCTTATTATGACCAGACTTATTATTATTATAATGCACTTATTATGCATGTAAAGTCTTAATGTGAGATGCAAATTCCTCACAGGTAACACTGTTGGCACTACTGCAAGATGTTCATAAAATGAGTAATTCTCACCATGGCTAGACATATTATTATAACGCTCAGGCAGTTCTCCACAGTCGTCTTGCCTGCTTGCTCCACAAGCCCAGACATCGACATTAATCGTAAGACCTTGATTGCCATGTCGTACTAAACAAGAAAGACATAACCAACAGATATCACAGGTCCGCAGATGGTAACCGTTATTTTACACATGACCAAATGGTAGTATCATTTTCAAGAATGTTCAACAGTCCGATACCAGACAAACTAATGGCCAGTCACCAGATTACATGAATAAAATACAGCCCGTAAAAACAAAGTTTTTTACTATATCCATCTAGTATCCTAAAATGCGTCTTATGAAGCAGTTACCTCTACAAATATATAGTCCGCGTAATTTTACGACAAGCGGCCAATCACAACGCTGGCCAATCAGCAACGCTGCAAAATTCGGAAAAGGGATTCCCCGATTCGAAAAGTTGAGTCCCCGATTCTATAAGCTAGCCTTTTTTGGGGAGCTGAAATTTTGATAGAATGAAGTGTGTGCGAGGGCGAGTCCATCTGCCAAGTTTCACGACGATTGAATGATTGTAAGTGATCGAACTAGTCGTCGCAAGATTTGACTTTTTAGCCTGTGGCTCAATCAAGCAAGCAAGCAAGCAAGCAAGCAAGCAAGCAAGATTCCCGCAAGTTAAACTAGATGGATAAAAATAACAAATTTTTAAAGGTCTGTTGAAGCTCTGACAAGAATGTGTCAAGCTCTTTCTGTCTGTATCACAAGGCAAGAGCCCAAATAATCAGCCACTGCCACAAAAGCACATCTCAAAATACATAAAAACTGTTTCTCAGAAATTTACTGTTTTAGGTGTTTAAATTAGGAAGAAAACAGAAGATTAGAATTTTTCTGATACTAATATACACAGAAGCCTAACAGAGAGAGAGACTTCCAGTTTCACACTTACAAGACAACTGAAAGCATCTTGATTGCAGGATCCAGCATATTTCAGACCAATAGCCATGCATCCACCAGCCATTACGTTACAGTAAGCCTGACTATAATAAACACACACAACAATTCACAATCAACTATAAGAGAAGAGCAGTCCCTTAACTTCGCTGGTGTTAAACCTCCGAGCATCACTCAAGCCCAGAATTCTATGTAAAAACGGTTAATCCTGAGTGTCACTTTTTAAAAAAAGCTGGCAATATTACAAGCTATTACTGTCCCGATTGCAATGTCAGGTTCTGTGTTGGTGACTGTTTCAAGATATATCAGAAGAAGGACGTGTACTGAAACGTGCAGTGATATTTTCTGTTCAGACTGGTGTAGAATTATGATTTTTTAAATATAAATACAACAAATAACAAGTATATTTGTATATGTACTTTACATACATATTACATAAGCATGTCTTCTGGCTTGCATGCAAGCATATATTTTCATGTCTGCATCCATTAGTTTAGGTTGGTTTTAAAATTTAATTACCTCATTGTTTCAAAATCAACGTCACAATCTGGGTCTTGAGCATATTTCCTTTTTTCAAAGGCATATCGTGCCACAATCTGTACCAAATAAGACAATAATCACCGGGTATTAGTAGTAATAATAATAAGAAATACAGGCAAATACTTGGTATGACAAACATATTTAATTTATCATAGGCTAGCTTCAGTAACAGCATATTTTTCTTAATTTCAGAAGCTTCATAATAGCTATGGTATGCAACAGTAGCAAATTACTGCTTCTCAATTGAACAGTCTTTATCTGAACCAAACGTCTTACTCTGAAACAAATTATCATGCATTTTATCTGTGTTTTCTATCTTGCCCAAGTTTTATTAGGTCCAGATTGAGGTTCCTACCTGTGGCAAATTACTTCTGATCCAGGTGTGATTCGGCTCAATAGACTGCCACATAATTAGACTGCGAGCCAGAGTCTAGACAAAAAAGCAAAAGCATCAACATCATAATACTAATTTCATACATTCCAAAAACTTTTCTTAAATTTTTTAAATGGCTTCTTTATAAATAAATATCACCTCATGCATATCCATGAACAGGACTTACAAATTCCTTTGACATCGTGTTTCATGTTGCCATTTGGTTATTATAGGGTGTATAAATGTAATTCTACAACAGTCCTGTCCAACACGCAGCCCGTGGGCTGATTTCATTATGATCATTCCATAATAATTTTAATACAGTTAATAATTTCAATAAATTTAAGTCATTGCCTTTGAGTTTACTGGAGCAGCCCTCAGCTTCAAGAACAATTTCTTCAGTGGCTCACGGTGTTAAAAAGGTTGGACAGCACTGTTCTACAATATATTAATATACTATACCCCATAGACTCATTTACAATGAGCTTCATTATAGCTCAGATTCTTATACAATATGGTTGGTGACATGGATGCCTGATTTAGGTCAGCTTCAGAAAATAACATCCAATAGAAGCAAAAGAAACTGACCCTAAGCATGAGGAAATCTGGTCGTACTAAGTCCAGAAGTGACTGTGTGTCTGGAGCGATAAACCATTCTGCCACCGAACTGTCAGTCAAAAACAACAACAATGCAATTACAATTAGTAGAAATAAACAAGAACAATGAAAAGTATGATGGCATATTGTAGTAGTTCTCATAACTTTACACAGAAGCTGGTTTTGTCAAAAAATATCTTGCTAACAATGAGACACTGTAAAATGAATAGCCTAGCATAATGAAATTACGTGAATGGAACACAAACATAAGCTGCTTAAATACAGATATGCCACAAAATATATACGCATCTAACCTGTTGTTAGTGTCGAAGAACATCATTCCAAGAGCGAGCGTGGAACCTGGTCCTGTTACATCAACATTTACACATTCACCTTCTTTGATCTGATAACTCGGAGACTTATAACGATCCCGATATGAAGCAGTCTACAATAACAGATCAATATAATTAGATCAGTGAAGATTTAAAACACACTATATTAGCCCAATACATACATAAATGCAGAGCCAGCCATCTTTGACAAAGCCTTCACTCCATCAAAGGCTGAGAGTTATCTTCTTCCATAGTAGACTGTTTTTGCATGACAATGAGTTTCCTTGCAATGGTGCTACATTAAAACACATCATAATACGTTGCAAAGCCATCTGAGAATTCAGAATTTAGGGAGATTAATCGAATGGTATCAAAAGAATACTTGTGTACTAACCAGAGGTCTCTTCTGTCCTCCTACCATGTAGTGGTACAACTGGTCTGGCATCCCCATGTCAGACAGACCAAGCACTTGCGAACCTTTCTAATGAACACATGAAACATTTCTAAATCCCTCAGAAACAAAACAATTATCATTTCTTAACATATAAATTAGGTCATTAAAGACCGACTGAAATTACTCATGATGCAAACCAAAATTTATCCAGAAATAAAAACAGAAACTGTTTGTGGGACATGGCAGTCTATTGGTTAGAGTGCTTGCCTTCTAACATGGAGAGTACGGGTTTGAGTCTCCTGTAACTGTGTAAGAGCCTCGAGTAAATCTTTCACTCACAAATGCTCAGCACCATCAATTTATGCATTGTTATTAGACACTGGCACTTTATGAATGCACAATAATATTTTTAATAACAGAAACAACAACAAATTGAATGAAACGACAAACCCCGAGCATGACAAATCCAAGTGCCAGACCAGCTGCAAGCGAATATGATTCACGATCGATGCTGTTCTCCATTTCTGGACCTGGAGGTCGGCCTATAACAGAAAGCAAACCGAAGCTGTAACATCATCAACATAAAACATTGCAGTGTTGGTTTAAGGACACAGTTCCAGTCAAGAAATGCTAAAGAATTTAAATATGACTAAGGTACAATACTAATTCATGGGTACAACAGTGTGGAAGATTTCACCCCTGAAACACAAATAAATTAGAAGTCAAACAATCAACAATGAAAATTCTTGCACTAAGCACACAGTTACATGTACCAAGTAATAATATTCATATGGACAGAGAGCAATTTCAGGCATAAACGTTCAGTATATAAAAACCGGAGAGAAATATTGACAGAAGACACAAAAGATATACAACAAAACAGAAACAGAGTGGATAGAGAAAGACAGACACAGAGAGAGACAGACAGACAGACAGACAGACAGAGAGAGCAAGGGAGGGAGGGAGTATGCAAGCGTAAAAGTATGAATAAAGAAGGCAAAAAGATAGACAGTCACAGGAGCATTGAAACAGACAAAACAGATAGACTAACAACAGAGAGCCAGCCATCAAAGAAAGATATCAATAAAAAAAGAGAAATATAAACACAACAGAAGACAGCAAAACAAGCAACGCATGAGAAAAGAAGTGAGGACCAGGAAATGTCCTACCTATTTCTGCTAAAAGAACCTCAGCAATATGTCTGTGGGCTGTTCCCTGATACACAAGACCAACTCCTAAAATTGCAGCAACCTGGACATTGTGAGGAACATCCAGTTCGGTGGACGTTGGCGGTAGCAAGGCAGCGATGTGTATACTGAGTAGCTTTGTGATGCTGAGGTCCATTGTTCCTCTCCTACAGATATCAGTTTATGTCTGAATATTGGCTCAACCAAGTTAAACAAACAGATGTCATGCACACACAGAACACAAATTCAGAAAATTACTGCATAACGTGACAACACTTTAAACCAGACAGACGCATTTCTTTCCTTGCTACATTGTGAGCCAAAAACATAAAACAGCCACAGTTTCTCAGATGAACTAAAAAGGAGCTACATAAATTAACAGAGACATACAGAAGACCCACAGTCTGAACAAATTCATAATAGGAGTAAAGTCTTAGTAAACCTTTTTCTATAAGTCACATTCATGCTAGTCATACAAGCATTGTGTGTATTGATAAAGTTTACAGCCAAACATAACCAGTAGTTTCTCAAACAGGTCTACACAGCACAAAAATACTAACTTGTTTGCAGAAATTCCTAATAGAAGACCCATGCTTGTCATTTCATGACCCTGAAGAAATATACAAAGCTTCAGTTAATCAATAACAATTACAATTTACAAACTGAATTCTATCTTTGTACTAGCCCTGTGCAATGTCAGTAACTGGCCATATCAGTGCAGTTGTTGCTCTTCTGGAAACTGCCAAGTATTTTCATAGCTAAAAACGAATAAACTCATACTTGAAGCTTCAGTCAAAATTACTACCTTTTCGGTTGTAAACAAGCAGCACCATGGCGAGACCAGTTTGCTATAAAGGCTGCTATTGGTGAAATGGAATAGTTTCCCTTTGATTCATAGCTTACGAGTATGTTAATATTAGCTGGTAGGTAACATTTAACTTAATTGTAAGATTAACAATCGATTTGTAATTAAAGGACACACTCAGGGGTTGACTTGGTCCATACCTTGATCAGGTAATCATGCACGCTCAGAGTTGGTAGGCCAGATAGATGACCGTTCAATCCTTGTCCCATCAGAAACCCAGCATGCTCATTTGTAAGACTCTCGCTTCGAGCTTTGTTGAATAGAATCCAAGTTGACTCAAGCTTCAAGGGCAAATACGAAAAAACAATCCAATTTGTGGGTTTACATGAGAACAAGCTACCATTTGTGGTTTTCAGAGAACAAGCTTGCACAACAGCATCAAAATTGTTTTTTCAGGGTTTTGTTTCCTAGTTAAAGCAAAACCTGAAATTCAGGAATTTTTTTTGATATTTTCCTTAGTGTTTATCTGTATATATACTTTGTACAAATTCTGACATAATAACAGTAACTAGATAATAATAAATAAAATAGTTAAACTTTGGTATATGCCTACACATGAGTTGTACAAAAACAGACATAATAGTAATAATAATTAAACCAAAATCTAATTTTCGATATTATTCAAATGCACAAGGCCTTATTTCAGGCATTTGTGATCCATCAAGTAATAGTTTACAAATTCTTAACATCTCTGTGAATCCACGATATTAGTCCAACAACACTAAGGAGTATAGCAGAAAGCAAAATGAAACTGAACAGGATTATCCTCATCAGAGACGTACACACATATTCAGGCATACAGCCTACATACGGTAATCAGGTGTCAAGAGAAGGATGCAGAGCGAATCACAGCAGTTTCACTATAGAGTTGCTTCCAGTATGGTACTTGGTTTTAAATGCAGGTCGTAAAATAAATTGTTGATCTATGTAGCACAAGTAATTAAGCAGCTAAGCAAAAGATTATTAGCTACCTGTAAGTTGTTTGATATTCGGAGTCCAGCAGCAACGCCATTGTGAAACTGAGGCCAGTGACTCATGTTAGCAGGTACATCAATGTGTGTCATCTCAATTGTTGTATTACTGAATTACAGAGAACAACTGTAGTCATTATCATCGTATGATTTCAAAAAGTACAGCAGAGTACAGCAACGAAAACGAGTACAATGAAAAGAATCATTCTTTTTGGTAATAAATAAGCGAGGCTTACTGTTGGTGCACACAAGTTTTTCTTATCTTATGTAACATGCATTATTTCATTAGGTCTAATACTGAAGCTAAAATTATCTGGCATCAAAAGTATTGAGGCAATCTAGCTATAGGTAAAACAGACAAGATAAACAAAATTTCAACTTCTCAATATCTTAAGTTTTGTCAGTATTCACCATTCACTAAACACGTGTCAAAACACATCTCAAAACAGACTATGAGATAAAATAGATAAGACAGTAACACAGCTTATCAGACAAAAATGAAATCTTTAACTTCTCAATATCTGAAGTTTCGTTTTACAAGCAATCCCCTCACCCAGTTGCCATGGAATTTCTGGGTGAAAGAATGACAAAAAAACTGCAACATTACTTACCGCGGTGGAGCTCTGCCAGTGAGACACAACTTTGGAATGGGAAGAACTTCTGTGGCTATCGGATGGTAAGTACGCAAGGTCAGCATACCTCTGTGGATCAATCAACAACACTCAGTGCAAAACATATTGACATCTCAAGTCAGAAACATCAATAATCAGATAGAGAAGAAATACAGAGTACAGCGCAGTGCGTTTGTAGATCATATCACAACATATGTTGTTCTCAACATATGTTGTTCTCGCTACTGTTAAACGATGCACACAAAACAAGCACAGTTATTTAAGATTATTCATTCATTCATTCAGAGTATTTATATAGCACCTCTACTCAGAGACACTCTCAGTCCAACCCTGGTGGAAACTAACAGTGTTTACAGAAAGTGCTTGCAGAATCCCTAGCTACAACAACGCGCTGATCCAAAGGGAGTCTGCGACCTTACTCCAGATTAGGTAAGAGAAAGAAACTGATGAGCATCTGCTCACCTGCCCACTGGAAGAGCCATTGTCCTGATTGAAGTGGCAAACAAGTAACGTTCTTGTTCCTCAATGAATTCATGATCACTGGACAAAAAAATCAAATAAACAACAGTGCAAGTACAATGCAACACTATTCACACAATTCTCCACTTTACATTGCTTGAACATTAAACTGACTTAGATCTTATGTGACAGCTGTAGAGCTATCTAACCATTTTAAAATACACAACACATAAAAAAAATTAATGTGCTGAAAGTCATGGCAAATACAAATCTGAATCTAACAACTTATTAGCATACGAATGTATCATATATTAGAAACAAAATCAAGAATCTTCCAGACAAATACAAGTTGATCTCATTAAAACATTGACACAATAAAAAAATAATGCACAGTGCTCTTTAATAAAGTCCTGTTTTAAGAAAATATGTCTTTAAGAACAAAAAGATGAAGAGCAGTCACTTAAGCTAGCCCTGGGGCGGTCATGGGAATGAAGAGTTAGCAACTTCAATTGCTTAGCCACAGCATATGAGGGCGGGTGGCCAGTCCTCTCCCTCGCTGTCTCATCTTCCTACTGACAGAGTACTCATAAAAGCTCAGTTGGCTAGGGTGCAGGTGGAGCAGAAACCTCTAACCAAATTTCTGCCCTGGTGGGGATTTGAACCCCTGACCTCTCCACTGACAGTCCAGCACACTAACCACTACACAATCAAGCACCCCCCTATGTCCTTAAAAGCCCCAGAAATATAATAAATAAAAACAATCATGGAATTAGTACCTGATCTCTGGTTTCTGACTGATGTTGATGCAAACAGGAAGTGAACTCTGCAACAATTTTCTTACTTCTTTGATTCGCAAGTCTTTGCTGAAACGAAGCTTGAGCAGCTACAAAAATCAAGAACACAGACTACTAACCTAAAAGCACACAAAATACTAGCTTTCATGGAGAACAATTCAAACCAGAAAACAAAACCATACTCTTTTCTTGGCTTAACATTTCCACTTAACGACATCCTTATTTTCCTCAATCAAAATTTAATCCATTATTTATTGCTGAAACACTAATGCAGCCTTTCTAAATTGTCTACCTGGTCTCTAAAATTAAAAAATTAATAGTCCTGAATACAACCTACCTCATAATCAAGAGAGTTAATGCCATCATCTTCTTCTTTATTACTCTTCGTTTGTGTGCCCAAATCCTTTTTGGCAGGATTTGACATGGATAGCTTGTCATCAGTATCATCGCTCAACTGTTTTGCCAGATCTTCCCGTCCTACAAGTTTAAACCATGCAAAAGAGCATTTTGAAACTCAACACATTTCAATTATATCCATGATTACCCAATGCTAATTTCTGTAATCGTGGGGATCATAATATTATGTGCCTTGGGAAATAATAATAATAATCATAATAATAATGAATAACCGTGACATTTTCATATCTTAGAACAAACCTGAGTTCCAAAATCTCAAAGCTCCATTAGTAGCAAGTTCCTTTGAAAAACTTACCAATAAGAATGTAAGCTGCTTCTGGCCAGTTGCTCGGAGGGTTATTCTGGCAATGGGAGATGGCTTCTTTCATGGGAACCACGGCCCCAAGAGCCAACCTGTTCCTAAGATTCTGATCTAAACACAGACACACCGAAAACCAGATAAATTCAACCACTCAATGTACAAAATCTCCAATAAACTAAAATAAGACATGAGATTTCATTCAGTTAAAATGATTAAGTAAACTTTGATGAGGTCTTACTAACAAGGTTCAAACAACATTTTTGTGATCGGCACATACCCAGCTGGGCCATGTAGAGCACAATTCGTTCAGCTGCAGTTTTAGCAGACGGCGTTCTAAGAGCGTTCAGCTCAACATCAGAAGTACGACGACCAGCCGAGGATACGAGATGCAGAAATTTGTCCAGGGAAGCCTCACCAGCAACGTCTTTATCAAACATGGCTCCATACATCTACAACAGTTCATTGCCAATTTAACAATTCTACATGACATCTTCGTAGTTAGAGTAGCGTTAACAAATGCATTTTAAGCATTGTTAGAAACAAGTACTTCAAGCATTGTTACAAGCTGCTAAGATAATTATATTCCCACAAATAACTATTAATTTGGTGGAGCACATTATCACTCCCTTCATCACCAGTAGCTTCATTAGCAATACAACAAGTGGGTCATGCTATTCAAGATTCATACCCTCCAAACATGATTCAAAAATTTACAGCAACAAAAAGTAATTAACTATCATAATTTAATGAAATTACTATTTTTATATTCATAGAATCTAAAAGCATAGCATAACAAAAGTAGTAAACCATAATTAAACATAAGCTTTTAGCAATTTTAATCTAGAATTCAATACCAATCTGTGAATTGTGCTCTTGTAGACAAATGTTGACACAGAATCAATGCAAACTTACAGCTATAACGTGTTCAGATCGAACGTTGACCCCAGGTATGTATGGGAAGGGTTTGCAGTCTTGGCCCAACAAGTAACTGTGCAACCAATGATAGATGTTGGGAGGAGCCGACGAAAAGGAATTTAGCTGCAACACCTTTGCCAAATGGTCTACAAACAATAATTCCATCCATTCACACTGTTCAGCTGCACTTGCACATAATCCTGTAAATTTTAGACTTATATTTAGTTATTATGTCACTTAAATTATTCAAATAAACATCCTACAGCTGTTCATTGTAATAATTAACAGAATTAACGGACAATTTTAACGTCATTGAAAATTTGTATAACAAAACATCCTGCGTATAGAACACATATCGAGATGTCCGTAGTAGAAAAACAGAATTATGCCAAGCATAGCTAATTCCACTTAATGGTTCACCAAAGGTGATGAACCGTGAAATATAATAGCATCACAAACATTATCATTTGTGTGTAAGTAATAGAGGTATAGCAAGACCAAGCAGCTCATGCCATAGGGTGCTAGGCAA
The DNA here is from genome assembly GCA_020284085.1 of Aporrectodea caliginosa. Taxonomy (NCBI): domain Eukaryota; kingdom Metazoa; phylum Annelida; class Clitellata; order Crassiclitellata; family Lumbricidae; genus Aporrectodea; species Aporrectodea caliginosa. Next base: position 845,012 of record JACEVL010000187.1, read on the forward strand.
CATCGTCCTGAAATTTTGACCAATCACAGTAAGTGCGTTGGGCCAGTGCAAAGCTACTGTGCTCAGCATGGAAGTTTGGACTAAAGGAACAACGAGGTCATCCTGTGCAGCTCAGTGAGTGGATCTACAGCCAAGAATGGGTCACTACACAGACAGAGAATGCAGAGATATAACAAGCATGCTACCAAATAGACCAATAAGTCAAAAATATACCAGTGGCATGCATTTTTACAAGCAGACATTTATTCTTTTCCATCGTTGCCACAGTTTAATCTACAATAGTCCTAAAGAACAAAAGAATTGGACAGATTTGTTTGAAGCTATTCTCTACCTGGAGGGAACACCGTTCTTAGGCTGTCGCCTAACATGAACAACTGTGGCACATCACGGCAGTAGTGATCAACGTACAGCTCATAACCCAGATCACTAGGAAAATAAACCAACCCCAACAGTTATCATCAACAATAGTAACCTATTCATCAATCAGTCTTCACCCAAACCTCAGTTTCTAAAAATTAAGGAAAATATATCTTCATGCAGAAGAACCTGCAAATTTAACCAGCTAAAAATTAAATAACTAACCTATGCAAGTAGTCAGAGAAGCCTAATGTTGAATTACTGCAGACGACACTCTCTATCACTGTAACTACTTGGTAACACAAAAACGTGAAATGAAAGAAATCTCAGAATATTTCAACACCAAACTGTGTGATTAAGTGACTTTAAACTACATCAGAAATTTGTATTCAAAACTTAAAACTCAATTATCTTTAAAAAATGGCAGACACTCGATAGAACCATTGAATAATAGCAACTACTAAGAGCCAACGATATACAACCGATATGTAACAAAGTGAGAACTCACTAGGCAATGCAGTAAAGGAGTGTTCCAAGGTCAGTCAGCTGGTTCTGAAGAACAACATCGAGCCTCATTTCCTAGGAAAATAGATTGAAATGCTCATGATACATGCTCATGTTGAAATGCTTATGACAACATGCACACAGATACACACACGCAGACACACACACAATGAGTCCAAAAAATGTACACCAAAATGCGGTTAGCAATTGGTCTATTAGACAACTTACCTACAAAACCTGCTGTGCTAAGAGACTGCACATTAAGGATTTGGTGACAGTGATCCAGCATCTCTAGGGAATTCTGCAAAATAAGTTCCCAATCACTGATCACATCATGTATGAAATTAATCTATGCATCAGTCTGAACACCAGGAAATGTATAACATGAAGGAGAGATCTCACCTCGTATACAAGGTGAAGTGAGCAAAGAACGTAATTCATATAAGGAAACAATGCAGCCGAAGTGTCAACTGGCTTAACGACAAAGGCACCATCCTTAGTTGGCTGTTCTCTTTGGACTGTAATGTCTTCCAGGCCACTCATTGATCCACAAGTCTGGCTGAAGAGCTGATGATGATCAGAGTTAATCAAGTAGTTCCAGTCCTAAAAGTGTTCAAAAAAATTAATGAACTGCCATAATAATGAATCCTTACCGAAAAAAACACAAAAATTAGAAGATTGATCAATGATTAATCCCTAAATGTTAAATTCCTTTTCACATCTCACAAAAATGAAAGAACAAAAATTATCATATTTCTATCCTATAAAATAGTGGAGGAACAAAACAGCACTCAACTCAAAATCCTAATAAGGAAAACAAAATAATCAGAGAAAATCAACAACTTAATTCTAGAGTACAACTTACATCTACAGTGACCATCAATGCACTGACATCATACTACAAGTTGATGTCATGCACTGTTTAAAGCACTGATATCATGAATAAACTACATGAAAAGGAGAGCAGTCCCTTATGCTAGCCCTGAGGCAGCCATGGGTATGAAGTGTTATGGACTTCATTTTCTTAGCCTTGGCATACAAAGGCGGGTGGCTAGTCCTCTCCCTCACTGTCTCATCTCTAAACTGACAGTGTATGGTCAGTGTACTCATTATAGCTGAGTTGGCTAGGGTGCAATTGGAGCAGAAATCTCAAACCAAATTTTTGCCCTGGTAGGGGTTTAAACCCCTGACCTCTCAATTGATAGTTCACTGAGTTCAGGACACTATCGAGAACCCCTGAATAAACTACATGACACTAGTGCAAAAGGAGTCATCATCAAAGTTAAATCTGTTGAGCAAATGAAAGAACTATTGCTCAGCATTTACCGAGTCAGCACCTGATCCTGACAGCCTTGGTTTCTTAAGCTGAACAGTAGGAGAATTTGATCCATTGCCAGAAGACTCCGACTAAAAATCAAGAATAACAATACAGCAGTTTTAAAGACCAAAATAAAACTGATAGCAAAGAAAACCTGAACAAAAATGTTTAAATAGTAATTAAAATAGATGGCAGCAAAATAAAAATGATACTGAAGTAAGCGAATTAAGCAATAGTCTTTTAACAGAATCATCAGGGATCAGGGTTCCTGTATTGAGCCAATCAGGTTGATGAACACTCTGCTCTTCAGCTCGTGGGGACCTGTAGGTCCCGCGCTCCCATACAGCGATTCGCTCACATCATGTATTAGACAGTCTCAATAGAACAGTCTCCCACTTTAATTCAGAACTGGTACAAATAGCTCAGGGAACATTCTCAGCTCATCTTAAGATGGACAGTTTTAGATCTGCTGGATAGCCAGCCATGTTACAGCACCATTGTGATTTCTTAAAACACACTATATAAGTTCAGATAAACATACATACATAATAACATAAATAAATTTATATTGCTGCTGCTAAGTAATGTGACACTCAATTATCTTTTCAACACTTTAACAATGCAATGCACCGGTACCTCAGTCGCATTTAGTACAATCTCGTTGTTAAAGTGTTAAAGTATCAAAGCTTGCTTCACTGCAGCTTGAAATATCAATAAGGAAATAAACAAGTAGTCAGATAGTGCAACTGACAAAATTGCTAAAAACATTGGTATTCTAACTCGAACTGCATACTTATTGCCCTCTGCATACGCCTAAAATTATATTGCTCGTTGGTGTACCCCTATCTTACTTATTGTAATATGGTATGGGCATCTACTTATGATGGTAGACTACGGAGATTAATTCTATTGCAAAACGTGCAGTTCAGTATCATTGCGGGAGTTCCAAGGTGCGTTCATTCTGGACCACTATTTACTGACTTGAAGCTACTTAAACTAGAGCAGATTCGAACATTACAGATTGGCCTATTTATGTACCGCTATGAACATGGTTTACTTCCAGCATGTTTTAAGAATTTTTTCATCTAGGATCCGATGTTCATACTCACTACACCAGAAACTTTAATTCTTATCGCCCCATATACGCACACAGCAGAGCAATGTCTCGCTTATTTTCCATAAAATCTGTTGGCTCCACAACCTGGAACATGCTTCCTCTCACATACGTTGTGCCCTCCACCTACGGCACTTTAAAAAAATGCTGCATGCCTACCTGATTAATGGAAATTAGCTATAACCTACCCTGCCGGATATTCTTTTTCACTGTTAGTTAAGGTTTTCGGTTTTTCTTTATATTTTCATAGTGTTTTGAATCGAGTTAATCATTTACTGTGTAATATGTACTATACTGTTTGCATTGCTGATACGAAACTTGATGTTGCACTGTTTATCAAGGATTTAGCTCATTCAATTTCTGAAATGTTGTTCCAGGTGTCACCTAGTTAGCGGGATCTTGATCCCTTTTGGGACTCCTCTTGCGGCCAATCCTGATACTTTATGTTGAAATGTTATGTTTTTCATTTGGCTTCAATAAAAGAGATTTGATTGATTGATTGAATTCCCTCAATACTCTTTTGAACATTATTCTTCCTTTTCTGCAGCTGGAAAAATCTAAGAGGAAATGCTGGTGTTTTTAAATAAAACTAAGGCTGTACTTATTAAACAATAACTATAAAATGGTAACCGACCAAGAAAACACTTCAAAACTGTCTCAGAATCATCTTAATCAAACTCCTGCATTTCACAACTCAGGCCAAACTATTTGCAAAACTAACCATTTTCAGAAGTGGATGACTATTGATGTCGTATCCAATCAGATTCAAGAGGCACATCAGAAACTGATTCCATTCCGATTTGCTGCCACTGATACCAGGCGCATTATGTAAGCAGTACCACTTTGTCAGCAGAAGCAGAGCAATGTCTCGTGGCAGAATCCACCTCAGTGCCTGAAGACAGCTGTAAACTAAAAAACAAGAACACAACAAAAAATCAAAAATCATCACAACACAAATACCAGAATCAAATGCTCCAGCACTTACTATCTGAATCATATTCAGTTAAGTTTTCATCTAAGGTCAAGATATTGTAATTGGACAATTATATCAAATCAAATCAGGCCCTAGGTTGCAAGATAAAAAATGACCATTTAGACTATTACATCAACAGTATAGCAGCATAACAATGCACAGTAAACTAGAAGAGTCACCAATGTCAGGCCCACGTGCACATTTGGAGCCAACCAACCGGTTCCTGTCAACAGATGGCACAGATGTGGAGCTATGGTAGATGCTAGTCAGTATTGGCATTTTATCGACACGTTGATTGTTCATACCTCTCTACATGAGGTCATCAGAACAACGAGTGTAATACAAAAGTTACCATCATTCACAAGTTAGATGCTGGCAAATATGCTTTAAACCAGACACTTCTAATGCAGAAATGTTTAACTCAAATAACCAAATCGGTCTTAAAACATCTTGGATACTTACTGATTGGAGAACAAGTCATTTCAGGGAAAGATGCTCTGTACAAACTGTTGTCAGTTAATTCCTAGAAATCAATATGAAACTGATGCAAGAACACATATTGTCATCAAAACACTGGACAAAACCCAGGTCATGCAATAGATACCCTGGTCATGCAATAGACACAACAAACGGTATTTACAGGAAACTCTGTCCTGACAGAAAACAACTATCAATGATGATATCATTATTCTTCATGATAAAAGCCATTGAGACCCAAGTCAACAAGAAATCACACAAAGCAAATCAATGATCTTGCAAACAGTTTTGACTCTAACAGATTAATCAAAAGCTACTATATATTCCAACCAATAAGTACAAGTTATAGAAGTAAGTTGACATGTTCTAGCACTATAAAACGCACCTCTCCAGAAACAACAGACATTTATTCAATTTAGGGCTTAAGATTTTCATTGACACAATACAACCGAACTTCTTTTTTATTAACTTGCCTAATACCCAGTAAAGATCACTAACTACTGTGGTTATAAATTAACCTAACGCAACTGTGAGATAAACACCAGCAGAGCCTTAGAAATTCAGCCTGCTAAGCTACTTACTAGTGTAAATCGATTGTCCACAGCATCAGACAGTGACAAAATACAGCCAAGGTTTGTAAACATTCGTCCCTGAAAACTGAGTTCGTCGACAACGGAGGGTGATTCGAGCAACCGAAACCGACCACTCATCTCAGGAGTAACCGGAGATAGCATATGCAACTGCAACAACAAAAGCTACTGATACAACTACGACAGGTAAAGCCACTACAGCAGCAACAGTTATATGCACTAAAATCATGTTCAAGAGAAACCATTCAACAGCATAGCCACATAAATGTCACTTACTATTATCATTATTATTATTATCAATATTAATTAGCAACTTAAATAGTGTGGGTGTAGGTCTAGTGCAGAGGTGCACAGAAGGTCAGTCCACTGAGACTGAGATACATTATAATAATCTGAAATTGGATAATGCACCTTAACAATTCCAGAAGTAAATGCAAGTTTATATTATAACTTGGATATGCATGTCCTAAGTAATATTAAATATAAATTAATAAATAAATAAAGGATATACTTACTTAAAATGAAACTCAGTAAAACAATTTCTGGATAAAAAGAACAACTGTGTGCTGAGCAGCAAATTAAACTATTGCTGAAGTACAAATAGAAACCGACCTCCTCTGCGAACCGGACGTCAAGTGCGCTTGGTGGACGACTAGATGTAACCGGTTCTCCCCTCTGAAAAGAAGTCTCAGCATAGCCATCATCTGACTGTGGCTGAGGCAGCATCGAAGGATTCGGAAGACCAGGAATATGAACAACGTTCATCTAAATGGAAGAAGACAGCTCGTATTAGAAATGCACTCTGCTGACCTTATTACATAACACAAGAACTTACACAAGAAAAAGGTGCATAATTATGTAGGTATGGATGGAGCTAGCTATAGAATGCCTTTTAAGAACCTCACTAGTGTGATAATTTAATGTAGACTTAATTTGTACAGCACCCTTTCATCGAAGCACCCAATCTTGTTTAATCTTGAAACCTTGAATTACACTGGTAGGCAAAACGACATTCCAAAATTATTATTCATTTTATTATCTTGTGGACTGAACCAATCAAGATCTACAAGGCTTCAAAGACCAGTAGACAGGCTATGGAGGACATACAGTAAGAGAAACATTAGATTTTAGCCTAGACAAAACTTACAAAACTTAAGAGCGGACAGAAGCAGGCAGCAAATTCCAAACCCTGTGACCAACAACCAAGAATGCCTTGCTGCACAGCAAGGGCGTAAATGGGCTTCCAGAAATCCAGTACTATCTACTCAGAGGTATTCTCGAACAAGCCTCAGGAAACACAAGCCTTTTTTGGCAATAGATAGCACTTGCATCTGCTTGAATCACAGATATTAAATACTATAATTCGTTAGGCCAATGAACAAATGTCATTAAGCATAAGCACACAGAATAAAACTAGTAACATAAAAACACAAGCCAATGCACACAAACCTTCATAGTGCCACTGTACAGAACAAGATTGAACTTCATATCAAGAACCAAGATCACCTGCAGCGTCTGAAAGAAATCAACCAAAACTAAGCTTCACTTATGCAAAAACCAAAGCATTAACCTTAATTAGGTCACATTAAGTTTAGTTTCTTTAATATATTCTAAACACGATAATTCCATCATTTATTCAGCTCAACTAGTCAAAACACTAAAGCTTAATTTGCTAACAAAAGTTTAAACTTAAAACAATTTCATAAGTTGGACTGAATTACCGTCAGAGGAAGTGCGTCTCTTGCTGGAATTGATGTTAAAGAACCAAAAACAAGATGTGTTTTATCGTTACTCTCTTCAAAGCGAACGCATCTACAAAACAACACAGTTGATATCAGCACAATAATCAAATGAAACACACCACAACCTCCATGCAACATGCTTTCTTATACTGCAAATTCTCATGGAAGAGATTTGGGCCATGAATCCAAAATTTAATTGAACTTAAGTATCCAACCTCATTATCAAGCATCATGTATACCTAATTACCTATATTATATAATATATATAGCAAATGTTATTATTCACAATAACGAGACAATTACGGCATTGTGTAATGTGTAAATTACTGAATTCATCTCAAAAGTGCAGATTGCAGCATAAGATTGATTGTAAAATAACATAAGTGTCATGTAAAGCTGGACAAGACAAACAAACAAATCTTACTTATCAAAGGAAGGGAAATGCAAAGTTTAACCCATTGTGATGATGTGTGAATACACCACAGTGGACTAGAAATTCAAAACCAATGTATTTACAAAAGCACTAAAAATGTCAGTACGATGACAAGAGGAGCACTAAGAGACGCCATTTCTCACCTTAGCTGATGTCGGTACTTGACAAGGTAACAGATGTACTGTTGTCCACTGAGGTCAGCCACATGAAATACTTTTGATGCTGCACAGAGGCTGCCATCCCTAACAAATATAACATACAAGTGTACATATGTAACCTATCTTAAAACATTTTTTTTAGAAAAGTCCAGTGTTAAAATTCTGTATTATCATATTAGAAAATGGTCTCTTAAGCTCTAGCCCTGAGAGGCAGCCATGGGTATAAAGTGCTAGTGACTTCATATTTCTTAGCCTTGGCATATGGGGTGGTTGGCCAGGCCTCTTCCTTGCTGTTCAATCTTCCCATTGACAGCATACTGCAATGTAGGTTATTCGGCTAAGTAAAAGCAGAACATATACAATAATGGACATATTATATCTTAATTATAATAGAACGTCCTTATAATGCTATCTGTTAGATCAATGTTGCTGACCATAATGTTACACCAGAGTTCACATTATAATGATTCATTTTATTAGGATGGTCAGTCACTAATTACATGTACATATTACTAATTAAACTATAAGTGGTGCAGATTAAATTCAAGAGTACCTTGGGTTGTTAGATGTTTCACTCCAGATGTGTTCTAGGCAGATTTCCGGTGTCAGTGGTTCTGCAACGTCCACAAAAGTAGCCGAATGATCAGCACCGAATGCCATGCTCCCTGGCGACTGAAAGCTGGCAGGAGCTGATTTCACTTGTGATGATGGGCTGTGCCGTAGTCGAAAGAGACTACTGTTTGGCCTTTGAGGTGAATGTGAACGGCTGAAACAAAGGAATACATACAACTTATTTCAAAACTCTCTCAGAAGCCACTAGTACATTTCTTACGAGGTATTGGATCCAGTTAATTGATGCTCACTTCTAAATTAATTATGCCATATGAAGGAGATTGTCACTTGCTGGCCAGTCAGTGTATCACTGTGTCTGGCTGGGCATAATGCTTCAGTTTGGTGCATTCCAAATCAAGGATCCAGAATACATATCATCTGTGGATTCATTGGTCAGTACCTAAACATATGAATGACGCTGCTGTCATAGGCCTTCTCCAGCTACATGAGAACACTAACATCCGTTACGATAACCACATAAACTTTTAAGAGGTTCTTAAAAGGCAATACAGAAATGACAAGATACACAGATACATACAAACATAAAATTGTCCCAAAAAAACGTTTTCATACACCAAAATACATTTCATTACTGCAAGTACCAATCAAGTGGAACTTCCATAACTTGGAAAGCTTTCCAATATCAATCACTTATTAGAGAATCTTCCTTTCTTCTAGTCTAGTACTACTGACCAAGTTGTTTACCAACAGAATTAACATCTCTACTTTGTTCAACGTGGTATAAAACATGGTTTGTATATGTCTCAGTGTTCTAACTGATTCAAATCTCCTTCACTCACCTCTTACACAAACGACCAATTTATTCCAGCCCCATACACCAAAATGAGTACTCAACAACATATGCCTTTGTCTAGGGTAAAACTAAAAAAATGAGTGTACAGAGTAGTCCATGATGTGACATGGGACAAAGGAGAACAAGAAAATACACTATTTCTAACCATACCTGAAAACTGCAAGCCTGTTAATGTTAGGGCTGAGAATTCGAGATTGACCAAGTCCTCCGGCTCCGAGCGAAGGTGAGCTGACCTTACTGCTGCAACTTCTGAAAGGCGACAGATTATCGAGGAAGGGCGAATGACTAACAAAAGGCATTGAACGACGAGATGACCCTAGCCCCGTGGGAGTGGCATGCGAGCTTGCTTCATGACCAGAGATCAGATTTGACAATCGAGAATCCATAATCGAAAACCCACAGGCTATATCTGCTTCCTGTTCAATAAATAGACAATAGCCAAGATATTTACATCCAATGATTCATTACAAACATCAGATGATTGTAATACATCAGTTCATAGTCATTCTTCCAGTTAACAAATGCAACGAGGACTCGTTTATGCATATGCATTCCCGGTTGATCTGCCATTCTGCTTGATGCGAAGTGGTGTTATATCCTCCACAGCTATCAACTTAACAAGCCATGCAGGTACAATGTGTAGTCAAACAACTGCACTGTAGTGCTAAAAATTGACCTTTTTTCAGCATTAATCCCTTTTCATGTACAGCATGGTTTTCATGCTGCATCATAACAGTGCCGGCTTTAGGTATAGACGATATAGGCTGCTGACCAGAGCGGCATTTTTAAAGGGGCGATAAAGTTCGGCAAAATATATGATGGTCACTTCCATCAAAAAGATGTCATTTATGAGTAAGAGGCGGCATTTTGTCCTCGCCTATAGCACAAAACTGTCAAAGCTCACCACTAATCATAAGGCACTCAATGATTTACGTTAACAAGTCCACACTGTGTAACCGTGACAACAAACAACTATCCCACAGCAATACAGCATGGCACTTTTTTGTAGTGCATTGAGGCAGTAATTCAATGATTGTAAGTATGAACCTGACTTTGTTTAACACCCTGAAACAAATTGTCATAAAAACTTGCATCGATCTGCTGACCTTCTGTGACTGATAAGCACAATAAATAAGCTAATATGTGACAATGTCTCCTGAAAAACACAAGAAGGTAAAATATTACATAAAACTAGCATTTTCAAAGTGTTATGATCAGCAAACTTGCCTCAGGTTTAGAGCGGCGAACTGTCCAGAGTGAGTGAGATTGTAGAGTGGCATCAAATGTCATGACAAGAGACAGTTCAGCACTTGTGTAGACAATCTTCTGGGAAGATTCGGTAAAAAAGGATATTTTAGCTGTAGCAGGTGTATCTAGACAACAAGAAAGCAACATATAAAAACCTATTATTATGAAGATGATACCCCAGGAGACAACAGTATAGCATGAGGCATCATCTGTTCACCTAAAACATGCCTCCACCAAGTAATTTCATTCCTCATGTTGAGGTTGATGGATAACCAACATGATAAATGCAATTAAACTGGACAATCTTCCAGCAGGGGTAATATTATAACCAGATTTGCCAAAAAAAATAGTCAATTCATAAGTCATGCTGGAATTTATACATAAGATGAAGAGAAGCCAATAAATCAGCACTTATTCAACTTAGACCCGTTTGCACCACTGTTGACCTAATTTATCAAACCCAGAGTCTCAGTGCAAGCTTCTAATAAGCTGAAAAGTGCAGGCACCGATAGTCAGCATTACACACTTGTACCATGTTTGACAGGCCAATTTCAGCTGGTCAAACACTTGTATTTGACTAAACTGATAAATTGCATACGAACTAGGCATTTACTCTGTCTAGAAACCCTGATTCTGTGGGTTTTCTATATCAGAAACAATGATCAGACGTCTGCATTTTTCAAGAAGAGAATAACGAATACCAGGGTTAACGGATGACCGAACGTTAGGAAAATCTTGTACTGATTCTTTGCTTGACTCGGCACACAGTATTAACAATAGACAAGAACACTCAGATGTTCAACTTACTTCCAGTCTTACAGATGACTGGCGCCAGCTCCTCAAGAGGATGAGTTAAGCTAAACAAAATCGGCAATTTTGTAGACGAATGACTCCTGTCAATGCAAAAAAATAATTATTGGTTAATGCATTACAATTAATTCACATACTAAACCATGATTATTAAGCATATAAAAATTTTATTCATGAAAATAAGTACACCAAACAACACAACAGAAAACTAGAGATACAAAATATGACTGAATGACTCTAGTACCTACACTGTTATTAGTGACTTACTATAATTCATGCAACTGTTCCATATTTTTATCCATCTTTTTCTTCACAAAATGGCAAAAACCTACATAATCGTAATCACAATCTCCAAATTTCTAAAGCATTAATGTATAGCTAAGCAGAGGGCACCAGCTTATTCACAAGCACCGCTTCATATCAGAGCACACAAAACGTACTCTTTTTGGGGTGTTTTTGAGATTTCTTTTTTCTGAGGAATGACTTTTCTTTCAAACAGAAGGCCATATTTCATTTCCCAAGTTTTCTTCACCTAAGCAAATAAGAAAAGAGCATCAAAACAATTTCAACATGTAGATAATTGCACGTTTCCACATCAGTAACAACTGATCTTTGTTTTCTGGGCTGAATCAGGTACAACAGTTTGAATTGCGCACAATTATCCAAACTGCTGTACCTTATTCAGCCCATAAAAAATTTCTGTTTTGTCTTAAGACAAACTTTGTTCAGATCTGTTAGACACACCCATGTTTGAGCACCTTTCAGAGGTTATTAAATAATAAAATTAATTACAGCTGTTAATGATTACATTTTTTAACAGAACTTTAACTAGTTAACAATAATTATCGATTAATTAATAGTTAATTGCGATTAAATGTATTCCCCAATAAGTAATGACAAATAAAAAAGTAACATTATTCATTGTTTACCTTTTAATAGTAGTATTAATATATATTGCTAGTTAGTAGTTACGTAATAGCTATTTGTTATTAGTAGTCTTGTTAACAACATAACCAGGTGCCTGCTGACAGGTCTGACCTTCACACCCATAAAAACAAGTTTTAATAGCCACTGAGAAATTTATAATACAATAAAATACAACTGCATATGATATTGCCATTCTTCCAAAGTTCAGAAATGCACACACGTCAATGGCGTAGATGCAATTATATCGCAGAGCAATTGTGCGCAAACGACTTGCTGACGGTCCCTACACAGTAACCGCCTTGGACAAGCATCGAACCCGTACTCTCTGCGTTACAGGCCGACTGCTCTAACCAATCTGCCACCATTTAATTAAAGTGGCACTCTAAGAAGCATCAATTACCCGGTAACAATACATCTCCATACATTACAAAGGAACATGTTCAGCCTATCTCCAGCATTTACACTCACTTGATCCTTTAAAGATCAAAAGTGAAAACAGGCCAAAAAGTGCAGGAATTAAAACATACAGAGAATGGCAGAGCTGTGACGTAATTGCACCCATCGTGTGTGAAAACGTTAACACATCCGGCTTCAACAACGCAAACACTTGACTGAATTTGGGCTGTAACTGTGACTTCATCTGAAAAAATTAAATTAAATCTTCATGACATACATACCAAGAAGAGCCTCAAAGCTTGGTACTCAGAAGGTATTATAAAAATGCTCAGTTACATACATCCATACATTCTCGTTCAAATTTTCTTCCTGCGTTATATGCTTGGATGTATGTATGAATCAGATGATATGCATGGATATTATGTATGAATCACGTAAGTATGGATGTATGTATGTATGAATCACATGATATGTATGGATGTATGAACACAAATCATTAAGTCAAGCAAAAAAGGCATGGTTATGTATCCAGTACTATTGTCAGAATGCAATTATAGAATACACGTATCTCAACGTAAAAAAGTTAAAAAGTTACACTAAAACTCGACAGAAACATTTCAATAAAGTAACATTTGCAGATAACAAAAACACAGATAGACCTAATAACAAGAAAGCAACCCTTCAATATGCAATTCTCATTATTTCAAATGACTCATCACTACACTGATCTTCAGTCCCACAACAGTGCCAAAAAAACTTTCAAAATCGATTCACTTAAAAACAGATTCATTTCAAATAATGTAATAAAATAATTTTATCCAAAGAAACAATACATCAGCTACTGTTCATAGCTCACCTGGATTGTTCTCTGCAGGTGATGGGATATTATGAACAGGTATGTCATAGTTCACAGGGATGAGGAAGTTACACCAAAGAGCCTGGAAAATCAAGACACGAACTCTTCAGAATTACAGTCTACTCTTTCACTATATTTAATCAATGACCTCAAAATATCGCAAAGCCGTGATAAATCATGCCTGGGAAAACCCAGGCAAAGACAGGTACAAATGCTAGTTGTTTATAAATTTGAACAGATTGATGCCACTTCACTACATATAACTTGCTTTTGACTAGGGATAAGTTTAACATGACAGACTGATTCACATAACTATGAACAAAAACAAGAAATCCAGCATTGCTATAAATTTTTCACACAATTTCATGTAAATCAAAATCAAACAATAAACACAAAAAGGCCAAATTGAAAATGAATTTGGAAAATGAGGCATGTGCTCATCTTGATAATCAAAGTGTCTGCCACCGATTTTTCTACCAATTTCATGCTACTTAAAAGTAACCAAAGCAGCAAAGAGCGCCTCTGAGTAGGTCTCTAGAAGAGGTGCTATATAAATTCTCGGAATGAATCAATGAATGAAAGACAACAACACAAACATGCAACAGACTTGGTGCACGGCAGCCTGTGCCTACCTCAATTACTGGAGTGTCTGCTGTGAAGCATCGAAGAACCTGTGAGCCACCATGAGCAGTTCCTCGACTCCATATCACAACACGGCCGCTAGTGTAAAGTTCCTCATCACAACCTTCAGATGAGGCTTGGCTTCGACGCATCGTCCATGACTCTTTCTAACAGAACGATGAAACAATGGGAAATATAATCTCCTGAACTTCAAGAAAACTTATGGCATTACCATACAAGCTCATTTTCACATCACAATGCAAGTTTAACACTAGAAGCTGATAACACTGAAAACTTCATAATACTGAAAACTTCTTCCAAAATGATAACGTTTGATTAACTCACGGATTGATACTGGTGCCTGAAGTATAGTAAAATACAACAGGTGAAGGGATATTATGAACCAGGTACCCAAATTCATTCTGAACCAGTACCCAACTAACTTTCACTCCGTTACTGGAAAAAAATTAGTACTTGTCAAACGAGTTGCATGTGTATTTGGGCTAATTTCAGTTAGTTATGCAGACACCTCAACCACAAGGCAACAATATCTTTCAGCCCATTATTATAACAGTACATTAATTGACTCTTAGAGACTAAAGAAATTTGCTATTCTATACATTTCAGTGATTGATAACTCTCAACTGCCACCCAACACTCCCACCCAATGGCTTCACAAGCCTGAGACAATGTACACAGGATTATAGCGAATGAACATGAACATGGTGTGAAATATATCAATGAGACAAACTTAACCCTTTAACCATGAGCGTGTACTAAAAGTGACTGGGAAACCAATGCAGCTCGTCATTTAAGAATTAAAACCCAACACATACTCTGTCATGAATGCTGAACTCTTTGAACATTGTGTGCAATGCCTCTGGTGGGTTTCCAGAGCTTCTCGTTTCATCCGAGACACTTCCCGGATGAATGGAAAAGTAGACCCTGCCATATGGCACAAACGTGTGAGCTTCATGAGTGCAGAGCATCTCAGGATCGACTTGAGTCTCCAGTGTGACTGGGTCTATCTGTAACACGTTATAATCTAGTACATTTACAGCAGATATCTATATTCTGCATCGTTATCTGTTTTAAGTTGCTCCAAATAACTAAAAATGCTACAGAAGTCTATCAAATAAAGTCAAGTTGTCTTCTCAGGAAACTTCTGTAAAGGTGAATGGTGCCTAACAAGGCAGATATTGCTAATTTGTCAAAGTTGTTCATTTTTTACAGTCCTAGCAATAAGCCAAGTAACCGACATAAAAAAGGGGGCCGATAAGCGCATTGGATAACATCTGGCACAGAGACCGAGAGGTCCAGTTCTGAGCCCCCGTTCAACGGATATGCTTTGTAGGCTGCTATTAGAGCCGTTGTATTGCAAGCTGTCTGTTCTGTTAGTAGTTAAGATTTAAATTGCATAACATGTAAATGTACAGCGCAGTGCGTTTGTCAGGCGCTTATTAAAGAAAAGATATTATTATTATTATTTATTATTATTTATAAGTAAAGGCAGTAATCAATCCTATGAATCGTGCCTGAACGGCTGTCAACACTGCCTGTCACCCACGGCAGAATGAACAAAACAGTAAGTAAGTAAGTAAGTAAGTAGTTTATTCACCACAAAATAAAGCAAAATGACAATACACAAATTTTACAAACCGAGTGGTGGGCTACCGGTGAAGTCACATAGGACTCATCTCGCCGGTTACCCTAATAATGCTGGCGTAATACACGTTTTAAAAAAGCAAGTACAAAATACTGGTACCATTTAACAAACCAGTCTCATGACAATTGTTAATAATCAATTTTTTCTAATAAATGTGTTCATAAATTGGATGTTCCACTTATATTTCATGATTATTTTAAAATTAATGCTGATGTTCATTCCCATTATACAAGGAACAGTAATAATACTTTCATACCTAAGTTTTTCTCTACAAAAGGTCTGAGAACAACTCGCTATTGTGGTGCCAAATGGTGGCATGAACTTCCAAGCCATATTAGAAATATAGCTTCAATTAGACATTTTAAACATATGCTAAAGTTGCACTTGATTAACTCCTTGTGCCTGTAGATGTTATAGGGTATATGAGTTTTGTATCGTGAGGTTTCAGTTCAGTGCATTATATAGTAATAGGATAGTCACAATTGTGGCTTGTTTAAAGTCTTTAAAGCTTTAAAGTACTCCTAAGTTGTATGTGTTTGCTTCCCAGTTAGAAAAAACACAGCATTGCATTTGCAGCTCGAAGGCCAGGAGTTAAGGGCTCTTCACGTCCTTCTACTTCTTAATATTGTATTGTATCTGAGTACTTATATCCTACACCCAAACAATTATTTTAATCTGTGTAATTCAGCAAAACAACTCTAAGTGTGGCATAAACTGCACGGATCACTCGGCGGCAACCTACACATGCGCGGGACTTGGGTTCAAAACAACCCTGCAGTATAGATCGGTGCAGTACAAACAAAAGCGAATGTGCGCTTGAACATATAGTTATATACGATAGAAGTTATAATTTTTGTAGTGGTTTACAAAACTTAATACAGACTGTAATAGGGTCAGCAAATCAAATGTTCGATATTTAAGTTTTGCCACGGTCTTGCTGAAAACACGGTCACAGGAAAACAAAATTTTGTAGCGCATTTCTTTCGATGGAACGATAATGCAGCACAGAATCGCTACTTCATAAGCGCCTAAAATGCTTAGCCAGAAAAGCCCGAATTTCGTTTGCAATCAGGCAAGTTAATGTTGTCATATCACTCACCTAGAGGTCAATAAAGTGCGGACAAAATACTGCAGGCAAGGGTCATACCCAATTCAGTGCAGACGTCCTCAACTCAGTACAGCCTGTGTCTTAAAGACGAGCGTCAATCAGTCAGAATACTGTACTGTGCTGGATCTAAATCAATCAATCAATCAATCAATCGAAGAAACTTCATATAGCTAAATGGACCCTGCAGTCAGTACCCTGCAGTGATGTTACCCTTGAGGGATCAACAGGGTAGCCTCACCTAGGCCTCTGTACTCCACTGGAGAGCAGACGTCTGCAAAGGGGATCAGGATGGTAATGCTAAAATACGGACAAGGGTAGCAAGGAGTCCAAAGTCAATAATTGTTTGTCTATGTCGATTCTTTACCCTGCCACTGCCAAGTGGCACATGGGCATTGGATGGTACCAACATGATCTCTATAATGGTACCATCTTGGAATATGGGCATGTTGATAGGGTACCGTATGGACTACCCAATAGTCTATCTTTGCCCCTATTAAGTCTGAGTATACTCTTCCATTACTGCTTTGCACTGGGAAACTGCATCTCAGAGGAATAGTGTGAACCAGGGTTAAGGACGCTTCTCCAATCCCCCACCAATTATTGCATCCTGCTGTTATCAAGTAAGTGGCAAGTTGAAGTGCCCACTATAAGTATGCACTGCACACCCTCAGTGTGCTGCAACGTGTATTGGGAATATAGGAAAGTCATTTGAAACCAACAAGAGTATACTTGTAGTACACAAGGTGTGGACATGGATCTCCACCACAGCAGTATTTGAAGTCAACTTTGGCCATGCTCAAATCTGGGTTCAAATCAATCAAAGTAAGCCTACAGTCTACCAAATCCAGCATTAATTTTTAATTTCACGTGGAGGGCCCGAAATTTGAAGCCAAGGAACTGTTTTTGTAGATGGGGATCTTTGAAGTTTGACAATGCTTGTGTAAGGATGTGGAATAAAATTCAGACAAACATTCATGCTGCATGAAACGGAAGCTAGACCCAATAATAGACTCTGTAATTTTTCTTTAAGATCATTTGGGTGAATACCTACTACTTTTACCTAAGTAAAATTGTTAATGAGTATTTTACTTGTACTGAAGTATTGAAAGTTATGTGTAATTTTTGTTGTACCTTGGCCTGGTACTGTGAACAACACTGGTAA
Source organism: Aporrectodea caliginosa (assembly GCA_020284085.1). Classification (NCBI taxonomy): domain Eukaryota; kingdom Metazoa; phylum Annelida; class Clitellata; order Crassiclitellata; family Lumbricidae; genus Aporrectodea; species Aporrectodea caliginosa. Next base: position 862,898 of record JACEVL010000187.1, read on the forward strand.
CAACTATAGATGATTTCCTCCCCAACAAGAAAAGTAGCTATGAAACACCTATATCCCTACAATAAAAACAGCTGCATGTTCTAAGTACCCAGTATGCGAAGAAATCAATATCTTCAAGTAATAAGTAAGACTTGCATACATGTACGTGTACAATGTACATAGACATTGCAACATGGTCTGTATCTGAAGCTGTGCCACTTAAAATAAATGGCATGATGTGCTCAAGTGGCATATTATGCCCTAAAAAGTACTACATGTATACCATCAGTATTTTCTGTAGATCAACACGAAACAGGATGTGTGTGAAATGCCATGTAGAGCATACATGTATGATCTACAACAAATATATCACCAGTGATATATCACAATCGGTGGCAGCGCCAGGGGAGTAGGGCTGCTTAGCCCCCCTAACTGCGGCTCAGCCCCCCCAAAATGTGGGAAATCACTGCAAATCACAGTGAGGAGGGGACAAAGGGAAGGTTTGTTGACCTTTAGCCCACCCAAACCTGAAATCCTGGTGCACAATACTAACATGTGTAAAACTGCAAGCCTACCAACTGACCTATTTTGCCAACACGTAAAAATCAGGTGCATAGAACTGATGGTGATTTGCAGAAACTGATGTATAACTGTGTATCTTAAAGACTTTGCAATACACTTTCCAGTTCTGAACATGTTACTAAAGTTTAATTATGATTAACAAAACTGTTCAACTACACGTGAAGACTGGAATTTACACGATGATTCAATCCAGTAATAGAAATTCCCACACTACAAACTAATGATCATCTGAAACTCTAACATTGTATTAAGAGTACATTGTTTCTACTAACATTCTGGGTTACTGGTTGAATGTACCCATATGCATACAATACATCAACACTGACATAACATGCCTTTTAGAATCCTTTCCGACTATCTGAAAGATCTGAAAACATGCAGATCCAGAAATTGACAAAGGAGAATTTTCATTATGTAGTTCATCCATCAACTTCTTAGGTATGTTCAGTAAGCTAAATACAAACTTGCTATTTATGTCAACTGACTAATGCCATCAAGGTACAAATATTAAAGTAATATACCTCTTTATACTTACATACAGCCTTGTCTTACAGCTTATTTGCTAACATAACATCAATGCCTGGCCGTATTTGGCAGCGAACAGTCTGTCATACAGGACCATACAAGGCCATAACAAACCACTTGGAGCCCCACAATCCAAAGAGGAAATTTGTAAGGGAAGCCTTTTACCAAATTGAAAAATATCCAGAAAGTTGATGAGAAACTGTTAATTAATAGTTGGCATCTTCATTCGCTTAAAGATTATTTAGAAAGTCATTAGCAATTCATTTGAAACAATTACTTGTACTGCAATTCAACTGCAGACAAAACAGCTTCCATGACATAAAATGTCAAACATCAATAGCTTCATTAATATCTCTGTTCAAGTGTTCAGTAATCTCAATTCACACATATAAATAAATATATTCCATTAATATAATGCACAGATTGCAAATACGAAACAAAGAATAACCTAAAGACATCTGATTTTTGTTCACCAACCTATTTAACTGAGTAGTACTGCACCTTTTTATATTTACAACTGTCAGTCTGTCATAATAAGGTTTCAGTTTGACACGCAGTCACAAAAAGTTGAAACATTACCTGCAGTCCCAAGGCAGCACCCTGCATAGGACTGTCAGAACTAGAATAATATTATTATTTTAAAGTTATTGGGAGTCAATATAGTGGCAGAAAGTAGCGCCTCTGAGTAGGTTATCTTGGATGGGCACTATATAAATGCTCTGAATGAGAAAATCATTAGTTGCTAAGTTATCAATATACCTGCAACAAAACATAAAACAATCAAAAACTTCTAGCATAAAACATTATTATTAATTGTAATTTCTATGGCAATGGCGTCTAATGCACAAGGCAACAGCCGCTGATGCACAGAAACAAAGTCGTAATCAGGGCAATATCCAGATCAGTCCACTAAGACAGAAACACTTCCTATAGAGGACAAGTAATATGACCAAGGTAAGACATCCAACAGAGACTATTCATTAAATCCTCTCATTCATGCAACAGAAGTAAATTTTTCTCTAATTAAATACACATAAATGCTCTCAGAATGAAATGCAACATCAAAACTTCCCACAATGTATGCCGATATCTAAAAGAAATGGTCACCGTAGACAATGAATTCGTTTAGGAGTCTATCTCGTTAACCAAATTGAGCAGGTACATTTTTAGTCACAATACCACTCTAAGGCTACCAGAATAGGGACACAAAAACCCTTAGAATATCGATATAATATCATCACTGCACCTCGTTTGATAAAGAACATCTAAAATACTGTCATCTGCTATTTGATATAAGTTTTGATCCTTTGTGCACTCCAGGAGGACCGGAAAAGCTGTTCTTCGTGTGAGGTTGATCCTGTAGATAGTATGCTCCACTCTGGCCACAGTCCTCTAGTAGTCCCACAGTCTGTGACCCCGCATCACATTTTCTGTTTGAACTGCAGATATGCCGTGGCCTTGGTAATAGTGGTCTGTCATTTGACTGTAGTGCCTTAGCTATTAAACTCATGGGAACTGCTGCAGCACTGTCATTTCGGCCAGCATCTATTTCTGAGGTGTACTTTCTTACAGGATTGCTGGGAGCCGAGAAGACGGCAGTCGGCGGGAAAGTGGACATTGGCATGTGAACAGCATGCAACGATTCAGATGGTTCGTTCTTGGTGTCTTCCAGTTCTTCAAGTTCTTCTTTTGTCAGGTAGGACCTTACTCTATCCTGCAGGTCCAGAGGAAGCTGTTGAAAGAAATTGAAAATGCATCACACAGTTAATTGTCACATGTCATTCCATATTATTTAATTGTAATCTTTAAATTTCTTTAGCTATACTTCGAAGTGTAGCACAGGAAACCACTTTATTCGTAAGCACTGAATTGAATAGTGATGACGTCAGTAATATCAATTACTGGTAATTACAGATAATTGTTGCATCACTGCTTCTGACGAGTTCCTACACAGGCATATGTTGCGTTGTTTTATTTGGTTAACATTGACACAAACACGAGGTATTACTATGATTTTAAGTTAATATAATCATAAACACAACATTATATAATGAAAAAGAGAAAAGCAAATAAACCGATAATAAGGAATGTAATGAAAACATGATTTTCACTGACTACTTAGTGCATAACAAAACTGATTAACATGATTTGCACTGGCAGCATGAAGATTAAAAGAAATGCAGTTCAGCACTGCAAACACTAACTGTATTGAGTTTGTGAGCCACAAATTCTGAAGGTTTGCACTGAAGAAGTTGAACAGCTACGTTGCAGTCGCTCTGATATCTTATCTGCAAAGAGAAATTAAACACGTGCAGAACATTACACCGATAAAAAAAACATAGATAAATTATTAGGGATTTAAAGCAGAACACCCGTAAACATTAAGAACATAGAAAGGTCAAGACAGGTACACATTGTACAGCTGGTCCAATTACGGTAGTGTAGTTAAGTAAGTAAGTAATTTTTTGTAATAATTAGTTACGATAGCCATGAGTACAGAGCCCATTATGTTATTTAAAATGCAATGTATCAAATACAGACCATAAGAGTTTCACTATAGAGAAAGCTTAACTCCAGTAAAGGAAAATAGAAGATAATCAATATTATTCTAAAAATACCTAAAGGCATGGAATGAGTTACTGTAATGTCCATGTGAGAGGCACTATATAAATTTATAGATACAATACAATACTCACACAACGGTCCTCCAGTTCCTCAACAAGCATTGAAGCATCAGAAAGTTTAGATGTCAAAATGCCAACATTATCCAACAGCTCATCCTTCTCCTTCTGAAGCTTTTCCACCTAAAAATCAGAAACAAGCAGAGAGACAAAGATTAAGATAATAGTGAATGCCAAGGCAGTGTCCCAAGAATGATGAAATTCGTAATTCAGAAGAATTCAATGACTGACAAAGTAGAAATTCCAAAACAAATGTTCATATGAAACTGTTTACAAACGTAATGCACTGAATGGCCTACCACTGTCAGCAGTTTATCTTCGAGATTGTTGTTAAGCTTTTGTAGTTTCTTCTGGCTGTCCAACAAACTGCAACAAAGTTGTTTAAAAATCACGTTTCTGTTGTCGTACAAAATTACTACATGAAAACCATTCATCATTTGAAGTATCAAATTTTTTAATTCAATTCAGTTACCCAGATAATCAGGTTAATTCTGTGTGTGAATCTAATTACCTATTGCTCTGTCAAACTTACATGATTTGACTAGGGCATCAAATAAAGCTTGAAATGAAATATTGGCAGTGAAATCAACATTTGATAAATCCTTCCTTCAAATGTATGCCTAGTGAGTGGTGACAAATATACCAGGCTTCAACTTTTGAAAGCTGTTCGCTTCTTCCAGTGTCATTGAGCAGATCAGTACATGTGCTTATTGGCAAGCAGTTTGAAAGGATATACCGGTAACAAAAATCTTACGTTACTCTACAGATACTATAATGAGAGCCAGATATTGATCTGGTCAGTTGGCATGTACACTGTACAGAGCACTGGATCTTAATGTATATACAAAACACAATTGAAAGCTAACTTTCAATTCTTCTTTTTGTATAGTCAACATCACTTTACAATAATAGCCTTGCATTTACTTAAACATTTATTCCAGTCATTTTGTAACACTTAGCAACATTACTCAAAGAATGTCATGTTAATGCATGACATAGTAGCGATTGGTTGAGTGGGCATAAGTGTCATGAATTGAGCATTTTGAGTCTTTTCCAACACAATCACAGTGTAGGGACAGTGAACATGACCTGAAAATGAAACTATTAAGCACTATTGATTGATGTCAAGATTGTCAATGTTATATCTTGGCATTATACAAATTTAAGAAATAATGGCATTATATGAATTTAAGAAAGTGATGCATAGAAGGCAAGGTAGGGTAATAATAATAATCGTTTCTTTATTGAAGCGCCTGACAAACGCACTGCGCTGTACATTTACATGTTATGCAATTGAAATCTTAACTACTAACAGAACAGACAGCCTGCAATACACGGCGCTAATAGCAGCCTACAAAGCATATCCACCCACGGGGTTCGAACTCGGTACCTCTCATTCTCTATGCCAGTGTGTTATCCAATGCGCTATCGGGCCCCCCAAATGACAAGTACGGTTTATGTGCATTTATTACAAAACACATGATAAATATTCTACTGCTCATAAACTTCAGCAATGACACGTTTACAACTTGTTCCATGGCCATATAAGCATATTTATACTATTTGTGCAAAGGATTAGATAACACTACAAGATTTTCACAATCTATGCATACATTAACTAACACTGAATTAAAACTGGAAAAGTGGTGCTAACCGGTCATATCTCTCCCGTAACTTTGACAGTTCTTCCTGCAGCTTTGCTGTCTCTTGTTCTGCCTTGCACTTAGTGTCTGAAAGTTCCAGCTCCAACTGTGATACATGGCTCTTATGACCACTTACTCGTGATTTCAACTCCTCTATCTCACTGTGCAAATCTAGGCTGTCAACAGAAATATGATTTAACACCGGTGCTACATTTCACCTCTGATAAAATCTAGACTGAAGGGCAAACCACTTATTATGAATATAAGAATTTACTGACCAGTACATACTGGATCTGTCTGGGCCTAAATCATTCCACAACAGCTTGCTTAACGTCAGCAGCTGGTGCTCTAGGGCGCTTTTGTGTAGCGGTGCTGGAATCATAGGCTGTAACATTGATAATGCTAGCAAATACTTCGATAACGACCAAAAATGCCGTCGCATTAAGTGAAACTTCTATATTTATAAGCAAGTTTAATAAAACAAAGTTATGTTGCATGTGTGAGCATTGGCTGTTGACAGGCTGTAACTGTTAATCAATATAATTGGAAGTACAAACTACTGAAGATTAATACCAAATTACACTGTATTAGAGGAACACAGGCAAAATTATACCATCTAGTAACAAATGTTTTAACAGTATCACCATTTGAACCCAATGGGGTAACAGTGACTCGTGAGTGGCTAAAGTTGACTCTTTTTATTGTCAACTAAGAAGACAGTGATGACTAAAACTATACAATCAAATGTAACCAACCTGTTGTTACTGCACATGCTACAGTTGCAACCACACTCCTGCAATAGACAATGAATGCCAAATATTAACCCTTTACATACATGTCAGATATTTTAGCCCATGTTCTGACCACAGCTAGATATTTCTGCGAGTTTTGGTCGATTTCACCCCTTAAGGGTAGAAATGTTATCTCTCATCAAGCAATGAAGGAAGATAGAGTTAAAGTGTAATTGTGACATTTGTTTAGAAATGAATTTTGAACAAGTCTATATCATCTAATTGTTTGCACATTCTTGTAAGTTTTAGATATGACATGCAAAATATGATGCTACATATGGCATACTTTTTTCATCACATTATTCTTCTACATTTGGCTGAAGTTTTAAATAAATATGCCATTAATAAATATAATAATATAGTGTTTCTTCAATTATTTTTAAATCACATTTAAAACCGTAGAGCCATGGCGACTGTCATAGTCATTGCTGGTTTGGCATATAAATCATCACCCTTGAATATCCCATTGTTTCTTTCAACACTCACTTCACAATCTTGGTGGCCTGTACATCTCCAACGGTCGCTAGAATTAGATTAGAGTGGTCGAACTTTGCACATGGTTGTTTCTGATGGGCAGAGCGTAAAGAAATGGCACAGCCAAAAGGTGAAACCACTCAAAAATTATCTCAAACTTCTTGCATGGCAAGACAGATATTATGTTCAATGTACCTGATAGCAGTGTGTCTATCTGTTTTCGAACCAATAAACGAATATAATAATAATCTCAAGCATCTCCAATGTTTTGTCATCAGGCCACTACTGCTGAGTCATTTTTTAAATTGTCTAGAGCAAAAAAGTTATAAATTTGTATGGTCTGATATGTTTATATCGGGAATCACCATATTATTGCTTGTTGCCATGTAGATTTCAGTGTGATGATTACGTTCAGATAAGATCTCAGACATTGATCGTCAAATGTGTAAAACTATGAAAAATATATGACGCTGATAAATCAATTGGTGAGTGGGCAGACACTTCAGATAAATTTTCTTGCAGTTTTTATCGGAAGTCACGAGTCTAGTTGACTCAGTGGCACCTGCTGCTGACATTATTTTCACTATTGTTTGAAAAGTTCTGCAAATTATTAGTATTGTATTGTATCTAAACATTGATACAGCGCCCCTTGTAGGATGAACCATTCAGAAGCACTCCCAGTGCGCAAGACCACGAGAGAAGAAGCAGGTTTTGAGTAAAGACAAAGAGGAGGAGAGGCTGCCAGTAAGAATTGTAGCGCAAGCAGAAGGAGAAAGCACATTCCAAAGAGAGGGACCAATTGAAGCAACAGATCGAGACTGAGCCATAGCAGTTTAGAACGGGGAACCAGAAGGTCAAGTCTATTAGAAGAGCAAAGTGGATGGTGAGAGGAAGCTGAAAGAACAATGTACGGTGCTGTTGGTCATGTAACACATCAATGCATGAAATCATTCAAAATTAACTCTTCATCCGAATGCAACTTAATGAAAATCATACAATAAATGTTGTTTTCGTCCACCATCATGGTCTCCACAACTATCCCATGTGTGTATAAATAAACAATAGGATAACTGTAGTCTAATATTGCCCTAATTACCAGAGACTAACAATAAGGCCAACCCAGATTGTGAGAGAAATTGTAGCACTGCAGGGAACAAGTACTAACGTATACATGTAATAAATCAGTGAGTGTTTCCTCAACAACAACTGTCAACAAGTGAAACATTATAAAATAAAATCCAGGAATTCATATCCTATCCTGTGGATGGAGTAACTTATTCCAATCAGGATAACTTATGGTATTTTTAGAAGGCATTTTTATTCATTCTGCTGTTGTACATCAATGCAATCTCATAGATATGAACAAATGCTCGCAATTGCTCATGTGCTTCGGCGTGAAACTCCGATTCAGCGTCCGCACAGTAGTCGGGAGCGCCTCTGCGCTATAACAAGTGTTCAAATACAATACAATACAATACAATGCTGAGTTACACATACAATACAATATGTGGAAAACAAGTGGATGCGTGTAGGACACAAATCGAGACGATAATTTGCCACAAGTTGTGAGTTGCTTCCAACAAACCTATAGGATTTCATCTGGCAAAATGCATTTCATGATCACTTTTTCTTAAGCATTTTTTAATGCACCCGAATAAACTTACTGATACAAAAAGGAAATTTTGAAACACTTTGTACAGGGAATATATGTGGACACTTCTATAGTGCCTTTTAAGTATCTTACAAAAGTGCTGCCTACGCAAAAAGTTAGAGTCATTAATGACACAATGAGCGAACACCGCTCGCATAACTAAGAGTGACTGCAATTGAGCTGCCGCAGACATACAGAGCCCAACTAACGGATTCCCATCCAGGGCTGATAGTAGATGTTTGGAGGTCCTGGACCACGAAGCAAAGACAGGTGAAGAGGTCACAACACATGAATCCCATAGGAAGCAGTTCCTCACAAATGGTATAAGATGCTACATGGTCTGGTCATCCTTCTGCTGTGGAAGACAATATTCTTTGCATTCGTGTTTGTAGAATGGTCAGCACCAATCCAAGAATCATTTGGGCCTTACTGATTAATTCTTACTTATGATAGTTGTCACAGTAGCTTACAGCACTCCTCTCACAGTCTGGGATGACCATATTACTTATAAGCAGGGTGACCGAAGTGGTCATTTCTTTAGAATTACCAAGTATAAAACTCACATTGCAGTGTTGAGCTAATTTTGGAAAAATGGTAAGAGTGCGATGTTTAGACATTTGTCTGTTGATTTCTTGCTACACAAAAAACAATGAAACTACGTCAAGTGCTGCATAACAAGATACCAATTGATGTCAAATCATCTGAGTAAAAACTGATGATTACGCCCATCGACGTATATTGGGTGGGCACAGCATAAGAGATTCAAGCTGAAGCCTAGCCTTTTGCCATGCATGACATCACATCATCAACATTTATTGGATGCGCTCTTTATATGAGGTCGTTGATTGGATGGACACGGAACCTATTATGTTAATGAGCTCTGTCTGACGTCATGCACGGCAGAAAGTTCAGTAGGCAGAAGCTTCACTTTACAGTACAACTTTAGCTGTGCTATGCTGTGTCCACCCAATATACGTAGATGATTACGCCAGTACTTTGCTAATAAATAGCTGTCTTTTATAGGCAAACTTATAGTATCGGGAGCTGTATGTTTCGGGTAATACACAGTCTATTTAGGCATGCTGCCACTGGCCACAAGAAAATGGGCATGGTGCACCCTTATTGGCCGATTTAAATAGGACATGGAGTATATAGGTTACTGAGAAATCCTCAACTGTTCTGTCTTATGCTAGCATAGGTTACCGCAAAATTATGAACCGTTCTGTCTTATGCTAGACATTCTGACTGATTGCACAACAGGATCATGTCGTCATTACAAAACATGGCAACATGTAACCCTAACCTTGACCCTAACCGACCCTCACGACGTGTAACAACGACCCTAACCTTAACCCACCAACCCTCCCGACGCACATATTACGTCCTATCAAGCACTCCCCTCCAGTTATATATAGCCCGTTTATAGTTCAGGTCAACCAATCTCCGCGCTGAAGCCACGCTATAAACTTCAGCCCCGATACTATAAGTTTGCCCTTATAATATAAACTGGATAGCATAAAGAACCAAGTTTGCACATACTCCTTCGAAAATTAAAAAATTCGATGACATGATCCAAGCATATGAAACACATGCCTCACTTCAATTCACGCACGCCATCAAAGATCGTAAACTATTATTGTTTTTTTTCATTTTGAGAGCCACCGCCGGCTGTGGACACACACGAACTATATTCAGTCAAAATCATTTACATTTGACATCAACAACGAAGACTCTTCAGACACTTACCTTCAAAACCGACATATAACGCAATACTTTACTCAGTGGTCAAATAAGAAATGACAATATTAATTTTTAAATTTAATCAGATTCGTCTGTATACCACCGTCTTCTCCCTGCCAACCAACGAAAGGTAATCCACCCTTGTTGTCAATCCGGCAGCATTTTCGCCGATCCCAGGTGAGTACAGCTATATGGACTAACTGCGCCTATTTGCTGTACCTACCTGGGATCGGCGACAGGGATCACTTCCGGAATGGGTCATGGCCTATTTAATTACGATTTAAAGCCAACGAGGCGCAAGAAGCCGCGTGTTGTAGAAGAAGTAAGTAAGTAAGTAAGAACACAGAATAGTGGTCAGAACGTGCTTAATTGAACCGCCTGCAGGAACATCGGAATTAAAGAGCAATCTAAATCACAAAAATCTTAATATGCAATTACAAAACAGACATCCATGGAGCTGTGAGAGAGTAAGTTTAAAGATAGAAGAAAGATCAATCAATCAATCATAAAATTTATATAGCACTTCTTCAAGGGCTCTACTCAGAGGCGCTCCCAAGCCAGGCCTGATCATACAGAAAAGTCTTCAATTGGGCGTAGAAGGAAGCCGAGTGAATGCGAGGAGATAACCGAAGGAAAGATGGCAAGACATTCCACGCTGTTGGACCAACAACAGAGAATGCTCGGCGCTGCATAGTAGCAGTGCGGGCATGTGGAACCAAGATCAGCAATATTGTCAATTGAATAACATTCAAATGTACATCTGAAATTGCATAGTGTTCATAGTCAATGCCTTGAAGTTCCCTCTGTAGCTACAAAATAACAATCGCCATCAAATCAGCAGAATGCTTTGTTATACATTTATTACAGAGCTGAATATAAATTTTTACATGCACAGTGTATTTAGCTTCCAAATCAATCATAATAGCTTGGCTTTGCAGCTACTCCGTATAGTGTCCTACGACTACTATATAATACACCAGTTTAACCTTTAACACTTTTAATCGTCCTTCCAAACACTTCTTCATCCACCTACTTCAGTTCATGTTCTAGCTCTCTCTATACACATATCAACATATCACTAGAGTTCATCTTCTGACGTCATAGTCCGACACTACAGTCCCTCCTTTTCCACAGTAGTTAGTCCACTACTTTTATTAATACTAACATTATCACTAACGCTATCATTATCATTAATACTAACACTAACATTAACTCTAACACTAACACACTAGGGCAGCGATCCGCCTACACCCTTCGTGTGTATCCTAGTACAACTGAAAATCTTTAAACTTTGCTGGCAGCTGTCGATTCCGTGTAGGTCGCTGACTAAGTTCTGGATCTTTTTCTGCAACCTCTGTTTCGTCCCCTCCATTGTTTGGTTCTCCTGTATTGCTTGGTTCAACAGTTTCATTTGGTTCCATAGTTTCATTTTGTTCAACAATGTTATTCGGTTCGGACAGGTTCTCTGACACGTTCTCAGCTGTGACTTCGTTCTTTGACACGTTCCCAGCTGTGACTTCTCTTCCCTTTTCAGTCATTGTGTCTGGTAGTTCTGACCGTGTCTCATACTTCTTGATATGTGTGACATTCCTCTTGTACTGAACTCCTTCAGGACTTTCTATAGTTACACAGTTCCCCGTTTTACTTTTGACAGCATATGGTTTTGTCTGGAACCGTGTTGTAAATTTGTTGTTGTATGGCTGTTTCATTAGAACCGTGTCTCCGATATGTATCTCTGTATCTGCTGCGCGTCTTCTGTCATCAGCGTATTCCTTCCCTTTGAACTTCTTTAGCCGATCCTCATCCCTGATGCTTTCATCGTCAACAACGGAATGTCGTAGTTCAGGTAATTTCGTCCTCAGTTTCCGTCCATATAATGCTTCTGCTGGCGAAATTCCCAATGTAGAATGTGGAGTTGTTCTATAAGCAAACAAGTACGTTAGAAGTTCCTCTTTCCAGTTTTTTCCTTCTCCTTGAGCTATTTTGATCCTCTGCAATAACGATCTGTTTTGCCTCTCCACCTCTCCGTTTGCCTGCGGCCATAAAGGTGTTGTTTTATGATGCACAATATCATTTTCCTTCAGATATTCGGCAAATGCATTTGATGCAAATTGAGGTCCATTATCACTAGTGATAGAATATGGTAAGCCATGAGTAGCAAAGATCTGCTTCAAACTCTCTATGACTTTATCTGATGTAGCTGTTCGAGTAATATCCACCTCATAGAAACGACTGTAGTAGTCCACCACGACTAAAACGTATTCACCGGTAGGCAATGGACCCAAATAATCCATCGCCAAGTCTTGCCAAGGACCTTCTGGTAGTTGTTTCCTTGTCATCGGTTCTGGTTTCATTGGCATTCCTACAAGTTGGCATCCATGACAAGTGCGACAATGTCTTTCACTGTCTTTATCTATTCCAGGCCACCAGACTTTGCTGCGGAGCCGCTTCTTCATTTGCACGATTCCTGGATGACCTTCATGAGCCAGTTCTAATGTACGTCCTCGCAGAACTTCTGGCATCACAATTCTTGTCCCTCGTAGTAATATTTGTCCAATGACACACAGTTCTTCACTTATCACTCTGTACTCGACCATTTTCCCTTTTTCCCAGGTATCATTCTTCAAACTTTCTCGAACTGCACACAGTACTTTGTCTGTTGTGGATGCTTTTTCTATTTCACTGGTTGACAAGGCTTTTGGAGTTGCTGCCACTGCAACAAACTTTATGTAGTCATCACCTTCATCATATTCCATTACCGGTCCTCTTGACAGTCGAGATAACACATCAGCGATGTTTTCACGTCCAGGTACATACTTCACCTTGAAATTGTACGACTGTAATCGTAAGACCCATCTCTCGATTCTAGCAGATGGCTTTGATCGTGCTGAATATATGACTTCAAGTGGTTTATGATCTGTCACAAGTTCAAACTCCTTTCCATACAAGTACAGATGGAACCGTTCACATGCCCAAACCAAAGCCAATGCTTCCTTTTCTGTTTGAGAATAACGTCTTTCCACTGCACTCAAACTCTTGCTTGCATATGACACCACTCTGTGTACTCCATTCTGCTTCTGTATTAACACAGCTCCCAAACCGACAGGGCTTGCATCTGCAATCACCTGTGTTGGTGCCCCTTGCTTGAAATAAGCCAACGTCTTAGCACTACTCAATCTGTTCTTCAATTCTGCAAAAGCTTCCTTTTGCTTTTGACCAAACACAAACTGAGCATCCTTCTTTACAAGTTGTCGTAGTGGTTCACTGACAGTTGACAAGTCAGGAATATACCGAGCCACAAAGTTGACCAGACCAAGAAAACTTTTGACTTCACTTGCATTTTCCGGTTCTCTTGTTTCTGTGACAGCTTTGACTTTTGCTTCTGTTGGTCCAATTCCATGACAGCTCAACACATGGCCCATGAATTGAACTTTATGCATTCCTATTTGGCACTTGGCTCTATTCAGAGTCAATCCATTTCTCTTTAAGCATTCCAAGACTGCTCTCAAGCGCTCATCATGTTCCCTAGGTGTCTTCCCGTGTACTATAATATCATCTGCTATATTGTGAGCTCCTGCACACCCAGTCAAAACTTGCTGAATTATGTGTTGGTAGAGTTCAGGCGCTGATGATATTCCAAACATTAATCGTTTGTATCGGTATAACCCTGTATGAGTTATAAAGGTAGTTATTCCTCTTGAATCCTCATCTAGTTCTATCTGGTGGAATCCCCATTTAAGATCCAGACGACTGTATACTGTTCCTTCATTTAAATGGTAGAGGATGTCATCCACGGTTGGAATTGGATGTCTCTCCCTGACCACTGCTTCATTTGCTTGTCTCATGTCTACACATACTCTGATTTCGTTTGTTCCACCTTTTGGTACGACTATGATTGGACTTATCCACGGTGTAGGGCCTTCAACCTTCTCGATTATATCAGCTTTCAGGAGTTTCTCCAATTCTTCTTCCACAGCTCCTCTTAAGTTGTACGGAATGCGTCTTACTGGCTGTGCCACTGGTCTCACATCTTCATTGATGTAAAACTTAGCTTTGAAGCTTTTCAATTTTCCCACTCCATCAAAACACTCTGGATATTCTGTTAGAATGTCCTGTCCTGTATGAATCTCTCCAACTCCAAGTCCTACTCGAAGAACTCCCAGTTGCTCAGCAGTTGTTCTTCCTAATAATGGTTTCCCATTCCCTTCTATGACATAAAAATCTTCTTCAATTGTCATTTGTCTCAAGGTCACTTTGGCTGTAAACATTCCAATTACCTTCAAAGGCGTCTGAGATCCATAAGCGTAGATGTCTTTTGTTGTCTTTTACATTCGCACTTCACCTGTTGTCTCTTCATTCCATTCCACGTGATTTGGTCGATAACATTACATGAAGCACCGGAGTCGATCATCATCTCGATATCAACTCCACCAACCTTGAGTGTAACGCTCCCTTTTTCTTCTTGAGACAGACTGAAAATGTATTCTGGCTTGTCATTCCTTGGTTCTTCTTCCACACAATGCACCCGTTTCGTTGCACCGACAGAATGACTTGCAAAATGTTTCTGTGGAGCTCGTTTTGATTCCAGCTTTGTTTTGCAAACAACTTCAAAATGGCCTATTAGGCCGCACCGTCTGCAGTTAGCCTTCTTTGCAGGGCAATGTGGGTCTTTTGCCATGTGATACTGTTTGCCACAGCGATAACAGCTCTGAGTGCTAACATGACTCCTCTGACTGTTTTTGTTTTGTGTTCTAGCAAGATTAACAGCAAATGGTACCTGTTCCATCTTCTGAACTTGTACAGCTACTGTCTCCATTGTTCTCCCCAAATCTTGAGCTATAGCCAGAGTAAGTGTTTGCCCCTTTTCTAGCAGCTTTCGGCGAAACACTGATGAAACACATTTATCGATTAATTGGTCCCGAACGTTTTCCTCCAGTTGCTCTCCAAATTCGCAATTTCCCGCTTGCTGTCTTAAACGAGCCACAAACTGGTCTACTGTCTCTTTTGTTCCTTGTTGCATTTGTCTGAAAACATGCCTCTCGTATGGGGTATTCAGTTTCGGCGAAAAATGTCCGTCGAGTTTCCGCATGGCAACTTCGTATTCGCCCGCCGCATCTTCGCCGTCTCCAATTGGTCCCGGGTCGGTCAACGTCTCAAACAAGTCCTGAACAGCCATGCCAGCAGTATGTAGTAGCAGGGCTTTCTTCTGAACGTCTGTGCTTATTCCTTTTGCAACAACGTAGAACTCGAAAGAACGTCGCCATCTTTTCCAGCGTGGACCGACACAGGTTGCGTCACCAACAATGTCGAATGGCGGAATTGTCTGAATGTCCATTTCGCTTCGAAATAACGACTTTAACGCCTGATATAAAATGTTGCTTTACCTCGTCGCCACTTTATAGTGTCCTACGACTACTATATAATACACCAGTTTAACCTTTAACACTTTTAATCGTCCTTCCAAACACTTCTTCATCCACCTACTTCAGTTCATGTTCTAGCTCTCTCTATACACATATCAACATATCACTAGAGTTCATCTTCTGACGTCATAGTCCGACACTACACTCCGAAGAAGAGGAATATGCAAAGGCGACGGTGGGATCGCAAAAACTTATGGAACCGTGGTTCCACATACTTTCAGAGGACTCTTCGCTACAGCAGAATCGCGGGAACCAGCTTATTCACAGGCGCTCAGTCAAAGCAAAATCGATAGGCATAGGGTTCAAAATCGGTTGCAGGTCAAGATCCAAAGGTCAGGCATGCAGAGATGCATAGGCCTACTTTAGGCAAATTAAATTTGAAGACGAAATATAAGGTTTATTGTATTTACGGTATAATAGCTCATCACAAAAGCATATAAATCTGATAAGACAATACGTATGACATAACGTGACACGGGTTCTAGTCAAACATCTTTAGGTTCACCTCATATATATTAAATGGCGCAGAAGAATCTGTGTTAATTAGAACCATTGAGCGGCTACAATTAAGTCAATACTTGATGCCACAATAACATTTATGCCGAGCGATTGGACACACGAACCATTTTTAAACTGTGGAAGACTATAGTTTGTTATAAGCAGTTCGTTTGTACAAAAATGAAATGCGCCGATCATACTTGATATTAAAATAATTTCTATGTAATAACTGTTTGGCTACTTGAGCCATCTTGCTTCCGAGAGAGACCAGAAAATTCCGGAAGTGGGCTGCGGTACTAAATGCATAAAAAATTCAATGTTTTGACAAGAATTTTTAAATGAATGTAAAGTTATTTCGTTAAATACTAAAATTTCAGTTGATTTATTTCATGCTGTTTTGTTTAAAGATGTTACTGAAATTCCCGTATTCGGGTTTGATCGCTGAATAGGCTACTTGGAAATAGCAAACTGTCAAGTGGTTGTGTTTATGGACTTGTGTTATCAAGATGAATCGGTTCAGGAACAGATTTAATTCCTGCTTAGCATATCAGTGTTGGGTCCCTGTGATAAGCGATCATTTGTATATAAAAGTTGAAAAAGAGCTACTACAGAGAAGAGGAAGTGAGGGTAATTGGTGGTAACGTGTGGCCGTTTGTTTGTCTACTGAAGCAGAAATTATATAAAGTTGTTTTGATGCACATTATATCCCTTCTTAGCTATAATTCCTGTATTTTCAGACTGAACAGTGAATGCTTCTAGATATTTAGCATGGAATGAGCAGGTGCCTTGAGTAAAAATCATATCAATTGTTATACCAGTGTTTTGTGGTGCTCAGTAAAATGTGAAAATTAAATTACAAAAATGTTTGCTATCACTATAGTGATGGTTTATCGTTTGATTTAATAGGTAGATCACTATGGTTACTGCTGGACTGATAAAAATATTCCTGTGTACGAAATTGTAATGGAATTTTTAACATACTTTACAACAGAGCATTAGTCCAACTGGCAAAGATGGCATTCATGATGGAGAAGATTCTAAATGACGCACGTAAGCTGGCCAACCGCCTTAAAGAACATGATGGATCAACTGACAATCTAGTGTCACAGATGACAACACTGAATAAGAAAGTTGATAGCATGAAAACAGTAAGTGAAAGCTACATCTGTAACGTTATATATTTACATTGAATCTGTTTAACTGTGTTTTTATGTTATGAATCAAAACTGTAACATAGGTGACTTTGTACCTACTGACAGACCCTGAAGTTAATAGTTAACAGGCTCAGGATGCACCCATACTAGCAACAACAGAAATATGCTTAACAGTTGGCTTCATAGGAGAATGTTCCAGTGTTCCAGCGCTAACAATGATTTAAACATATCACGAGTCTTGATCATGAGTCCTTTTCTGAACACACAGTCATGCAGACATAATCATATGTTATCAGTATGTTTTAGAACATCGAGATAGACGTAGATAATTGGTAGGAGTGTGAATTTAGCATTGTGCATTTGTTGTTAGTTGACACAGAAGCAGTGATATTCTCGTTAACGAAAACTAAAATTAGAAGTAAAAATAAAGGATTTCGTTAACGAAAATTAGAAGTAAAAGTAGGAATTATTTTGGCCTCAAAAACGAAATTAGGAATTAAATTATGAATTATTTGCAGAACTAAAATTATGAATGAAATTAGGAATTATTTCCAGATGTAAAATCATTTTACTTCTTGTGGAGAAGTTGAGATGAAGCAAAGGGTGAAACGTAAGTCTAACAATGCAGCAGATATGCCAGCGTCGCTGTAGGTCCCGAAAATAGGAGATTACTTGTAAACGTCAAAGCACAGTTTCACCTGCACTGCAGACATTTAAATTTCTCAACATGAAACTAAAGTCACAAACAACATTAACGTTGTCCAGCAGCTGCAGCAACCAAGACTGTGTAACAACTCAGATGGATCGTTATTTGGCAGACATAAGGTAGAATGATAGTAGGAATCCTCTTGCTTCCTGGAAGGAAAGGCAGACTTCGTACTGCAAAATTTCGCCATTGCAGAGGATCCTTTGTCGGCTCCAGCCTCACAAAAATTTGTGGAAAGAATTTTTTTGTATATGAAATCTTGACTGATGGACGAAAAAATCGCATGAAAAAATCTCTGGAAATGAGAGTGTTCTTGAAATTGAACAAAGATATCTTATAGGCCTACGTGCATGTAGTAATGTTAAAAGTTTTAACTTAAAATACGTTTTACTGCACTGAAATTAATAATTATTTGGAAAACTAAAATAAGAAGTAAAATTAATTGAGAACTAAAATAGGATTGATAAGTAAAATTATTTGAGAAGTAAAATTAGAATTAGAAGTAAAATTCAAGGACACAGAACTGAATTAAAACTGAATTAGGAATTATTTTGAGAAGTAAAATATCACTGCACAGAAGCTCATGACAAGCATTTAGAAGTTTGTTACCCTGACATTATACCATGCAACTAATATTAACAATGTGCTAAATTAATCATTTACCAAGTGACCTACACGAATTACAGAATTATGCATTATGTTGTAGTTTCAGGAAAATCTACCTGACCTGAATGAATTGGTGCTTCGTAAGCCACGAAGCACCATAAAACTCGGCCTCTCACAGGTATAGTAACTTCATGTCAGTTAAAAATCTACCACTCACCTGCTCAGAGCACTCTGAGCTTCCGCCTTAGAATATTACTTTCAACCATTGCACCACACTGTCCTCTGACCGAGTGGTGATGAGGTGGTGTTCCTGAATGCCTGACCTGACTTTGAAATGGACCTCAACAGCCTAGCTGTCTTGATTTGAGTATTATTAGTTAGTAACTTCTGCAGCTCTGGTGCCTAATGCACAAGGCAACAACCAATGGTGGACCAAAACCAAATTATAATCAGGTCAATATCCACTGAGACAGAGCAGCAGTCTATGGAAGATATCCCACAGAGACTATTCATAAAATTATAAAAAGATTATAAAATTATATTTTTAATTAAAATTATAATGAAATTATTATTAAAATTATAAAATTATATATACAATGCATGATGGGTAGTTGAGAATGTTTAATTGTTTATGTGAATTTGCTTTCAACCCAGGACAGAAAATGTTGCTGGGATCACATAGAAGCAGAACATATGACTGAATTGAAAACATCAAAGCAGCATATCAGCTTATATAAGAGCTGTTGTGTAGCAAGGTGGTCATTTGCTGGGTGCTAAAAGTTTGACCTCTGCATCCAGGTTTTGAACCTCTGTGAACCATCTGAAATTTAGTATTTGTTGTTGAGTCATTTAACCTTGACATCAAGGTCTGGTTGTCAGGAAAATTGCTTCCTGATAACAACTAATATTGAGATTAATACTGACTCCTGAGATAATGTCTACTGGTGACCCACGCTGTATGACTTTCAACTCTTGTATTTGAAGGGTCACCAATAATTAAAACATTTATAATTATGTGAGTGGGCATACAAGGTAATGTGACTTGTGTTGTAGGAAAACAGTCAAATTCGTGAGTTGGAGCAGGAGAATAAAGACCTAAAACAGTCACTGGAAGAGCATGAGTTGGCTTTGGAGTTGATCATGAGTCGGTATCGACAGCAAGTGGCGAGGCTTCTAGTCTCGAACAAAGTCGATGAGTCGATGATGTATAAAGAAACAGTTCAAGCACAGGTCAGTCCAAAATTCAGTCTTGTATAACTTCTTAATTATCATGGTTTCTTCAGTTCATTCATTCATTCCGAGAATTTATATAGCACCCCTTCAAGAAGCCTACTCATAGGCGCTCAGTAGTGTAAATAGTCAGTTCAACTTTTATAGTTTATCATGACTAGGTAGTTCTTCTTATGATCCGATTAGGAATGCATTGGTGAATATTTGTTATTTGTTACACATGGGACCTTTTTCTGAATTGATGAAGTAAACCCATATGTGTATGACTCTTTCAAGAGACCTTCCAAACACGAAGGAAGTGCTGTGTGTTGCTTATTGTTTGCATTTTTCTATTAGACATTCTTATAAGGGTGGAACAGTTTTTTGTATCTGTTAGGGGTCAACGCAATTATGGAGGAATTTTCATATGTAAGCACTCCCATGGCATGCAAATGTGATTCGGCTGATTTATTTGAAAGTAAAAAAATTAGCTGCAATGTTCGAACAAATCTGCAATTTCTTCTTTGTTTATGTAATTCGTAGGAATGAAATTGTAGCATCTTCAGCGTGTATGAGAAACCTAGTTACGGAATGAAAATATGAGGGCACAAGAGGAACTGAGGTCCAGGATGTAACACTCTAGGGTGTCAGAAAAATGCCGATATGTGTACACTCATAGAAAGCTATGACTTGCTGTAGGATATAACACTGTATGCTGATCCAGATTTGAAGTGTAAGGCTGCTGTTATTTTGTAGGAAGTGCAAGACAAAGCTGAACATATCCACGAGATGGGAGCTGTGATGTGGAAGGCCATCAGTGATGATGATGACCAGTCAATGTACGACAATCAACAGGTCTTAGCACAACTTAAGGTGGAAAACCAAGGAATGCGAGAACTGTTGCATATCTGCTGTAGCTCTGGAAATCCTCTGCGAATTTCTGACCGACAGACACAGACCGATGGCCCTCCTCCGCCGCTTTCGTCTGCAATTCAAAGTGAATCCAGCGCAGTGCCATCTGCTGTTGGTGGTGCCTGCGGAGGAGGCAATGTGCCGTGTGCATCGGCTGTGGTTTCTTGCGCAACGCTAAAAGCACTTAAGTCTATGAAATTAGGTGAGAGGGTCTCACTTCCTGATGGCAGTGCTGCAGATGCGTCTAAGACAGGCCAGGAAAGTGATGAGCAAGCCAGTTTGGGGTGTTTAGGAACTTCTGCTTTCGTTCTTCCATCAAATGCCTTTGCCTCTAATTCGATGCCCAGTGTGCAAGAATCAAACAGCCCTGAGAAGATGCCATCTTCTGAAGAACCGCACTCGATGCAAGAGTTAGCAACTGCAAGCAATGAAAAGCAGGTACCTTTGGGGAAAGAACCTGTTGAAATTGCACCGACGTCGTCGTCATCCCCTGTCACAGACAAGACAAGTGAAGTACAGGAACAGCAACCTATGATTCCATGCACTTCAGAGACCACAGACACCTCCCAAGAAACGCTTTCGGATCCAACAACCGTCAGCTTACCAGCACTTGTACTTGAGAATCACGCTGACGAAAATCAAATTCCAAACGACATAGAAATCCCTGCAACTGAAGACAATCAATTGCATCCATCAATTAGCTCCGTTGCTGTCAGCGCTACACAGGAACCGGACAATTCCCTTCCCGCTTCTTCACCGCTTTCAAATATTACCACCGCTTCCTCCTTGACCACCACCACCACAGAATCAGCCTCATCTCAGAGCCGACATCTTGCCAGCAGCACATTGAAAAATCAGACAACTTCGCCAAAAAGTGCAGCTTTGTTGTCCAGCGGTAAGCACGTGTCCCTCCCGTCTGGTGGAACTCCGAAGAACCCATCATCTTCTGGTCATGCTACACCTCAGAGGACGACAGCAACACCGTCCAGTGGAAGTTCCACTTCTAGGCTGAAACACGGAGCTACTACGCCAAGCGGTGTGCCTTCAAAAACTCCAACTCGAAGTCCAGCGGCACGTGACAGTGCTCCGGGCTCATCCAGCGGTGTGACAGCGGTAAAACTTACGTCGTCTGGATCGCCCTCAGTTCACAGTGCCAAGACCAGTGCAGCTGCGCACTCCCCTAGGGCTACTCCAATTAGAATAAAGGCCTCAAAGCAGCCTCCACCAGTTGTTGCTTCCGTTGCATCTCCGGCAACCATTTCTTCACCGAGCACAACAACTACCTCTTGCGTTCCGCTTGACAGCAATGGCAACAGCCACACATCAACAACCACGGTTCTCAACGAAATATCGAACATAAACAACATGCCGAAAGACGCGACTGTAGATGGCCAGTGACGTCGCAGTTCGGTATTCTTATTGTCGTTCTTTAGGTTAGAATTGTTTCTTTTAAAGACAACCAAAGATGACACTGAATGGAGTGCCTGATTTCAGTAGCATTTTCATGTTGATTTGTACTTACCGCACACGTTACTTCGTATTAAAGCTGATTCGAGTATGCACTAAGCAGGCAGCGGTTCAAGAAAACTGTGAACGTAGATATACTGTCTTGGTGGCAGAACTAGCAACTTTTTCTGTCGAAATGCAAGTAGTTCTGTGATTGATCTATCCTAATTAGACAGATTCTTGAGTTGCGTGGTAGGTGTAGCCATAGTGATGTTCATATGTTGCAAATCATTCGCAATAGCCAGGCCAAAGGAATCGAGGAGGATGAGCCAAGAGTAATACTGGAGTCTGGAACATGGGTTCAACTCTTTAACGAGTCAAAGGTTTAATTTTAGAAGAAATTCAGGTTTATTGCTCGCACAGACATTGAGTCTGATCATAAAAAATTGATGCTGAAAACTTTTGATTTCAAACTTTGCCGTTTGTGGCCTCTAATGACAGAGTTTTGCATCTGTGATTGACTTTTACAATAATCAGGCCATCGAAGACTCATAATTTGGTAGTCATTCTGATTGCCAAGAAAGGCTGTAGTATGCACATAGACATAGATCTTTAGCAATTCCAAAATTTGGCTCAATTTGTCATGAAATCTGTGACATGTGGTAATCATTGAAGTTTTTCAGTGCTAATGAATTTTTCTAGGCTTGTTTGGTTCCCAAATATCCAACTAAGTCAGACCCATTGTTTCTGCTGCCTTTCCTATGCTTTCAGATTTGAAACAGCTGTGCATGAGCTTCCGGATCCCAGCCTGCTTTGCTTAATAGGTTGATTTCTCATGGGGAAAGGGACTGTGGTCCTGGAATTGCAACAAAAATCCCTTGTACAGATTAGTAAATAAATTATTTGTTCTTGTATTATTTGCCATCCCAGCCATTTGCAATAATACATTTCTGTAGTTAACCACCTTCTTGTTGTGATAATAATTGTATAAAAGCTTTTGTTCTCAGCTATATTGATTGACATCACATATTATTATATTGAATTAAATAAACATTGCTATAGCATTTCTACATGATGTCTTTTTTATTTTGTATTACTGCTTCTAGAAATAGCCATTCTCATTTTCAAATATTACATTATAACAACAGATGACAACAGCAGAAAATGGTGCAGAAAGCTTCTAAAAAAATAACAGATGTTTCTCCTCATTTCCCCTGATAAATGCTATCTTCATGTAATATGCACAGAATCATATACACTGAAGAACAGATGTTGCATTGACTAAATGCTAACAGGCATGGCTAATTTAAATTCGTTAACACATAAAACATAGCATAAATTCACAGCAATAGTATGCTCACTGTTGTCTCCGTTTCTACAGGTCAGCTACAACAGGTCTTACGTAGTTCATTTGATACAAGAACACTACTACACTATGTTTTTAATAGTGTCCTCACATTACACTTTTATGCCACCAAGCCATTTGCGTGGTGACAGTTCATAGACAATAAATAGGAATAAATTGTTAATAAAATCAGCAGTGAGTCAATACATTTCACAGTCTTTAGGCAAAGCGTGGCCTGTCATCACTGACCATCGAGTTAGTTGCATCTCGTTGACAGTGTACAGCATCCTATATGTATCCTTGCTACTGATGATGCTATATAAATGATCGTAATTACAATTTCCAGCTATATAAACACAAACTGCAGCACACAAACTGCGCCATCATTTACAATGTAGCTGAAAAACGTGGCACTCGCATGAATTGAATGACTAAAAGACCACAAAAGAAGAGATGATATGCCAAGCGAAATTCAGTCCATCTGGAATCATGCATGGCACCAATTATGTTCACAAACGACATTCTTTATGTCCATTGCAATTCACTTACACGTAGTTGGCATCTTTCATAATCACAGCAGAAAAGTTATTAGTTGAAAACCTTAATTATAGCAACCATGAAGCAATTATCAGTATGACCGAGATTATAGAGGTGTAAACAAACTCTAGGCAAGACATAACGGGACGCTAGTCAATAAGAATAAACAGATCTCTTAGATAATACTAGAAAATTTGTAAATTGACACTTAACAGTAACTTTGTAGTGTAAACATGAATGGGAACCGAGCATGGAAGACCGAGCCAATGTAAATGTACGTTTGCTTTTAAAGTAGGACGCTGTCTAGCAGAGTTACATCATTTGTTTACATCATCTGATCGAGCAAACAATTCTTCTATGAGGTAACATGTTTCAGAATGGTTGCCCCCGGATGACTTTATGACTGTGTCAAAGCTGCAATGCAACACATCAACAAACTATGTTAAATCTGCTACAAGACACTTTCAGATGGTCAGACACCAAAGGTAAACATATTAAAGTGTTTCAATTTATCTAAGCCCTTCAGCATAACTTCCATATTATCACCAACTCTAATGAAATTAATGATAACAAGAAAATCGATATTACCAGCGAGTTCATGTTAAATAATCAACAATAATCCAAAAACCCTACTGTACTTCAAATACATAATATGGAAGATGATTTGCTATGTTGCATTATTTAATGTAGAACAGGGAACCACGTATGGATAATTCAAATTTCAACCATCGACTCAAGCTTTCATTTCGTATTAAATAATATTTAATCAGATCCATTTTTACTGTACCGTATATAGAATGAAATGATAAGAGCAATAATAAACAGACACGTAAGTAAACAGCTGCTTAAATCAGATACTACAATAAGAAGTTCAAATCTACAAACATGCAAATAATGACATTGCAGATCCTTCAAGTGAAACTGAGTGCTAAGGCAGAGATATTTACCCGAGCTTCCTTCCTTTGGTTGACGTTTCTTTGCCTTTGACCATAGCCTCAAATTTCTCTTTACCAACTGCAGCTTCACAATGACTACAGCAAAAAATAATTTTATTCCTGCTAAATTAAAATGTTTTATTTGGTGAAGCTTTCAAATAAAAAGACAATTCAATTTTAAAAACCCAGCCAGACACGATCGATAAAGAGTTAAAAACGCACATTCTCTCGGTGCAGCACAGTTATCTAATTGGCAGTGTGCTTGATCTGTAGTCTAATGACTACTAGATGACAGGACTCCATGATATGACCATGGACAAGTTGTTCATGCACATCTCTTTTCCATGCATATCTCCGTCACCAAGATGATGGATGACCTGATCTTGTCTTTTGATGGCTTAACTAGGAGAGCAGGATATGAGTTTCTCCCTTCAGTGGCATAACGAAGGGTTTCAGCGCCAGGGGCAAGGGTTGATGACTGCGCCCCCTTTCACTTTTCTTGTTGACTTTTAATCGTTCTTGTCACAGTACTGTGTACCACTGAAAGCTAATTTTGCGCCCCTCTAGTGCTGCGCCCGGGGGCTGCTGCCCCTCTGCCTCCCCTTAGTAATGCCCCTGTCTCTCTTATATTCCACTGTGGGACACGGAAGCTCTACTTTAACTTTCACTTCTTTGTTTCAATGTTCAGCCGCTGAACAACGACTGTCATTTCTACATTTCTGATAACACATTAAGCACAAATACAGCTGATAAGATCACAAGATAAAAGATCCAATATATATTGCCTTACATTATCTAATTATTCTAAACTTATTACTATACACACGGTTTAAGAAGTTGCCGAATGTCAACTGGGCCATCATCAATGATAGGAAGATCATCGGCCGAGTTCCAACAAATTCCCTGCAGTTCTTTGGCATGACTGACAACATCAACCAAACCCTAAGAAACAACAACAGAAGACAATCATCCAACAGATAAAGCTGATAAAGCTGAAATGTAATCCTGAAACATAAGTATTGCCCCATTCGGAATTTGAATCCGACACATTTACTAGCACATTGACTGAAAACTGAATACGGTCTTAACTTTTCACCTTGAGCAAGTCTTTCACTCACAATTGCTCAGCACCATCGATGTTGTTTTGTATGGTCGTGTGCACACTTCTGAATTTTGGAAGGAGGGCCATATGAAAAACAGTTGTAATTAGCTCAACTCGACCTATTGACTTTGTTTGCATTGATCACCTGTCTGTGAATATACTGTTTTCCCCATAACTTAGCTTCTCAGGGTACACAATATATATTGAGTTCACTGACATAATACAACTAAAACACATACCAAGCACGGCCAATACCTCAGTATATTCTTCAAAGTCATCACCATATTTATTCAAATATTCATCTGCATCGAGTTCTTCATTTTCTTCATGACAACCATCCGTCCCTTTCTTGTCTAAAATTATAAACAGCTTAATTAATAGCTTACTTTCACATCAACAAAGAAATAAATTAAGCAAGTTATGATGTTGTTAGATGCTCTATTTATCCTGTACAAACAAAAAACAGTTCAGTTCATCATTCACCAGTCAGGAAAAACTTCTTACATGTTATCATTACTCTTCGTCATAACATGAATCTTGAGAAAGTGACCTCGTTTACATGTTCGTGGTTTACACGCCATTTTGCTTAACACAAACTGGTGTTATGTCCATCAAAGCCATTAAGTGGTTAACCACTAAGGAAGGTTAAGCTAATAGCTTTGAGGGACATAACAAGAACTGCCCTGTAACAATAAATATGGTTATCCTTGTTATTAGCACCATCCTAATGTAATTGCATGTAAGCTTTCCTCTTGTATAGGCCACTGTGCTCCTCTGTCCATGGTGACTTGGCAGACCCATTCGCCCACTCTGCAACAATGCAGAGTATGTTTGTGGTTGGTCCAACAACCTGGAACGAGCTTCCTTTGGCTACATGCCACCTCCCAAACAGTGCCTGTTCTCAGTTTCACCAGCTGCTGAAGACTGCTTTTTTCCACTGGCCTGTGTTGGGAGCACCGCTGAGTAGGGATGTTGAAGGGGCACTATAAATTCTGATTGACTGATTGATTTATTGACTTTTTAGCATTATCTTTTAATGTGTGGTCTGGTTAGTGATTGCTTGTGCTAAAGTTCAGCTTATGGAGTGATAACTGACCGTCATCATCAGCCGTGTCATCAGGTTCAAAGTCATCCTCATATTCTACAATGTCTGCATAATCATCTTTTGCAGCAGCAGAATCTAAAGTCAATAATCAGATAAAACAAGTCAGCAAAGTTATGATATTAAATGTATGAAGCAATAACCATCATGCAATAGCATATCTCTTACAATCATTGCTCTGATATAGACAAGTGATATGGAACCCAAGGGGCTAATGGGTCAGGTTGTCACCACTGTCACTTTGGTTCAACGGCCTGGTATTTCACATGAAACTGATACATTTTTTGGAACAGCAGAATCTAAAGTCACCAATCAGATAACCCAACTCAGCAAAGTAATGATATGCTTGAAGCAATAACCATCAAGCATAACATCAATATCAATTAGGCTATGCATTGCATCAACAGAATGCATTTCTTAACAGAATAACACCTTGGTGGCCATCAAATGAGATTTGTGGTGGCATACCAGAATGAAGTGGGCACAGAAAATAGCTATGTTGGAATACATCAGAATTTTACCTGTGAGCATCGAAATCTGGAAGAATAGGTTTTCTCGTTGTTAGATACCATCTATGGGTGTTTTACTTTACCAGAATGGACAAATAATCTCAGCATTACACCTTTCAGAATGCTACGGCATGTACCTGATGGTACTAAAAAAATTTGCATACACGTACCATCATCTTACACCACATTACAGCCAATGGCTTGCTTATAAACCTACTTTAAGTTTTCTGATGGCCTTTAATAAAATCCATGTCATACAATACTAAAATATTACAAATGATTACATCAATCATCCATCCATTTGATTAAAAACGAAGTGTAAAGTGTAACAAAGCCATAAAATTACAGTACTAGCAAAGCACAGAAGAATCACCTTTTGGTAATTGTTGCCCAACATTAGTCACATTATCTACCCGTAATTTTTCAAAAGGCGAAGGTGCCTTTGCGAAGAACGAAACAGCTTCTCTAAAACAAGATCAGATCAACATCATTATAAAAAACAGAAACGTTTAAAAAAATACAAACATGATATGGTTTAAAAAAACTACTAAGGACACTTTATACTGCATAAGGATCATTCGTTTGTTGTCGGTGGTCAACTGGTGTGGCTCGCACATACTACGGTACATGGAATATTCCCTCCTAAGGCCAGACGTCAATACAAACTCAGACCGTGACCGAATGACTTTGATTTACCAACTAACAAAAAAAAAAATTTCATCCCGAGGGTTTATACAAACATATACTAGTTCTCTACCCTTTGCAGGAAGCCGTTCTATATCAAACAAACTCTCAATTTTTTCCTTACGACATAACTGAAGAGTGTACCCGGTTGCAATCTGTCAACCGGTTTATTGAATAAAAAATAAATAAATTATTAATTAATATTGTAATATATCAGTCAATTTATATGCATACAGAACAAGCACGCTCTCCAAGAGAGCGTTTCACTGCCGACTCTAAACTGAGCTTCTCAAACTATCCAATCCTGGATCATCCTACATCCTACTGCTGCCATCGTAATCACTT
Source organism: Aporrectodea caliginosa (assembly GCA_020284085.1). Lineage (NCBI taxonomy): Eukaryota > Metazoa > Annelida > Clitellata > Crassiclitellata > Lumbricidae > Aporrectodea > Aporrectodea caliginosa. The sequence goes on from JACEVL010000187.1 coordinate 891,477, forward strand.
CTATCTTAGCCAATCTCTTCTAACCTGACCCCTGAATTCTGACCTGGCACTAAAACTGAATCAACGTGTGCAGACTTGATTTGATATAAGTCACCTTCTTAATGCTGCTCTTGGGAGACTAACAAATTTTTAGTTTGACATTTACAGAATAAACGCAGTAGCACTCACAGAGAGCAATCCTCAGAGGTGACACCAACATAATGACCTGTTGAAGCAGGTGAAATCTGGAGTTCCACATATCCAGTAATTCCTAGGTAGCCGTGCCAGAGCGCACTTGTGTGTTACTTAAAGGGTGCTAAACAAGTTACTCTCATACATACATACATTCTTGGTTGTTTTACATACAAACCTGGCTGGCAATGGTGAAGAACTGCGAACAGACTGTTTGCTTGTAGGTTTTGCTCTGCTGAGAAATGTAACCGTTGATTGGTTATCAGCTATGAATTCTGACAACGATGTCTTCATGTACTGCATCCCTAGGATCTGGCGAGCACTAGAAAAGAACAAGAGTAACGACTACCATGCAACTGAGTATCTGTATAAACTAATCACACACATACAGCAACTGTTCTAAAGACACCTGTAGCATAATAAATGCGACTATCATCGATGGTCACTAGAAGTGAATGAATGACATCCTAACTCATAATTATAATCCATTGCAGTAACTTGGACTTCAATTAATTTTCAACAACCTGAATCAAAGTAATAAGCATTTATATACCACCGCATTTTGTCAGAAAGTTCATAAATATATCACAACTGAAGACCCAAAGTACAATAATTAAAAACATAGAACGACAGTCACACAAACGGAGCATTTATGTAGAGCCTCTTCACTGTTGTTGTAAAGTGGTTTTGATGGCCGCAACATTTCCAAGAGACTCTACCAATGTGCCGGATAAATATTAACAAATAAATCAAATACAGCCCGTAAAAACAAAGTTTTTTACTATATCCATCTAGTATCCTATAATGGGTCTTACGAAGCAGTTACCTCTACAAATATATAGTCCGCGTTCATTTTACGACATAGCATGCGTTTAATGAGGCAGCGCACCCGTTTTTGTTGCGGCCAATGGCAACGCTGGCCAATGGCAACGCTGCGTATCGGAAAAGGGGATTCCCCGATTCGAAAAGTTGAGTCCCCGATTCTATAAGCTAGCCTTTTTGGGGAGCTGAAATTTTTATAGAATGAAGTGTCTGCGAGGGCGAGTCTATCTGCCAAGTTTCAGGACGATTGAAAGATCGAATTAGTCGTCGCAAGATTTGACTTTTTAGCCTGTGGCTCAAACATATATAGATTCAAGATTTCCGTAAGTTAAACTAGATGGATAAAAAGGATGTTAACACCAACCTCGGTCTTTCATCAGGATTCTTAACGAGTATATGACTTAGAATTTTCGACAATTCAGATGAATAGCGAGCAGGTATTGGCTGTAATAGACACACATAAAATGTTACGAGTAAACTGTCACCTGATAATGTAAGCATCTTTTCCAAACCAAAGGGGAGAAAAATTACACAGATCCATGAACATAAGCTCACAGACAACTGCACAATACTCACTATCAAAATTAAATTGGAATATATAAATGATCAAAAACGACTTGTATGAAGAGTAAAAATTAAACATATCCTAGAATATAAGCACACAGACAACTGTACAATATTCACTATCAAATTAAATGGAATATATAAATTAGCGAAAACAACTAAGTATGAACAGTAAATTACGTGCCTAAATCCTTTCGCAATATTTCTGTTATCTTGGCCCAAGAAACATTTTCATTGTTTGTTACGACACACTTGTTTAACAATTTAACAATGAGCATGTACTAAAAGTGACTGGGAAACCAATGGAAAATGTTGTTAGAGTGTTAAATACCTTAGACAGCCATCCATGTTCACAGCACTCTTAAGACGTTATTCAAATGTGCTCTATAAAAGCCCAGATATGTACATATATATTATATATATATATACAACAGGATTAATAGAAATAATTTTAATATTTCAGAGATAATGGTCTGCGTTACTCACATCATAACTTCCTTTAACGATTTTATAAATGAGACCAATGAAGTTATTCGCGTCGAAAGGTGGCTTCAGTGCACACATCTCGTACAATATGCAACCACAAGCCTAATAACCAACACAGAAAATGACAACGACATAGTCATTTCAGGTAACTTAGATATAAACTGCTATTAAATTTTCATGAGTTGATTAAGAAGAAAATCAATGGCACCCAAAAGCATTAACCGTTGCAACCTTAAAATGAGAAACTGGGGTCAAATTACCTCACCTCAGATGACTTAATACTTTAACGACGAGAGTGTACGAAGTCCTGGGAAATCAATGCAGTCTTAAGACAATTGCAGATAGTGGATATCATTGTAATAAAATTAGCAAGACATATACCGATATACAATGGAATAATGGGCAATTTAAATGCTCAAAGGAAGTAGCCTACCCAAACATCTGCCTTAGATGAGTACGGAATGTCTTGACACATCTCGGGAGCCAGATAAGTTGGTGTGCCAATGCAAGTGCTTGCAACATCCAGTGTTGCCGTCAGCTTTTTCGATATACCAAAGTCCCCTATAAAACACAATCATGCTTTTTAATTTTAAATCATAGAGCCATAATACTTAAAATATTATACGATAACATAGAACACATGAACTGTTACCTAGGTAACAGTTTACGTAAGTTTAGTTTATGCGCACATTAATGTCATTTAAAAGTTCTAATCATAAAGAGTGCAAAACAACCAATGACAGTCAACTGCAATATTCTGCAGTGTGTACTGAAAATACTTTCACTGAAATTTAATGCACTGAATTGTAAATTCCACAAATATGAGAAAAGATTATATCAGTAATAGGGATGTTAAACGATAATCGGAAATCCGATTATCGGTTTCGAAAACGATAATCGGTTTTCATTATTGACAAAACGATTATCGAATTCTGCCTCTCATATATAAAACAAAGTCTTCCAAAGTCAACGAGGTAATAGTAGAACCCCCACAGCGACGTATTATTGCCTCTCATATGTAAAGCGGAGTCTTCCACAGCCAACAAGGTAATAGTAGAACCCCCACATGGACCTATTATTGCCTCCTATATAAAGCAGCCTTCCACAGCTAACGAGGTAATAGTAGAACCCCCACAGGGACCTATTATTGCCTCTCATATGTAAAGCAGAGTCTTCCACATCCAACAAGGTAATAGTAGAACCCCACAGTGACGTATTATGCCAACGAGGTAATAGTAGAACCCGTACGTATATGTACGTTACGGTACGTAGCGATTATCGGTTTTCAGTAACTTGCATTAGGCCTATATGATAATATATTACATTTTCTATGATGGCCCATAAAAAACGATAATCGGTTTAAATTCGGATTTCTAAAACCGATAATCGGTTTGCCAAAAAACCGATATTAACAACCCTAATCAGTAACGACATTAAAAAATGCTTCCAGTAGCAGGATTTCGTCAAAGTAATTACCTAATTTGCAGGTGTTTCCCATTTTATTCATGAAAACATTTTGTGTTTTAAGGTCTCTAAAAAAGAAAACAATTTAAAGTATAGGAGCAACCATGGCTAACTCAAGGCTTGATCAATTAAACATTAATTGCATGAAAATGCTAAATGATGTAATTCTATACACAGATTAAGATGAACCACTTAATCCGAAACCTGTAACACATCCTGTAACAATCGAGACATTTCTACATCAACCAAATGGCTCATGTAGGTAAAGATGGCCTAAATCTTTTAATCTTAAACAAATATGTAAAATCACTGAATCTGACCTAACTCACATTCTGTAGTTGGCCACTGAGGCCAATGTCTGTCACTAGATACCATGTCCTGCTCCCTGTGATATGACCATTTCTACTACTTCATATTACACAGTCACGTCACCAGTTAAGTTTGTAAATTTTGCATGTGTAATAACTAACTGCTAAATGCTTGTACATTTTAGAAATCATTTCAACAATAATTTTTCACATGCCTCAATCAACAATATAACCAAATATTACAACAATATAAATTGCACATGCCAGTGTCCATCACATCAAATCCATAAGGTGACAAGTAATTATGCTACCATCATATCTCACTATACTATCACTGACAGACCGACACACAAACAATGTTAAACATCCATCACCTAGTACTGGCCATCATGTTTAGTTTTCTATGTGCTTCTGTACATTCGACAAAACCCAAGCCACCAATCAGTTACAGGAATTTAATTTATAAAATGAAAGAATTCAGATCTATAAATGCAGAGGTATTTTTCTAAATTCAAATCCAAGCCCTGGCTATGAAGTGAAACTGACACATGTGAAGTGGCATGCTGTTATCTTAACCAACACACCTTAGTACATTGTAGCAGTAAAAATAATAGGAAAATGGGTCAGTTGATAAACATTAAACAGAATTAATTTACCTGTGAAGAATTTTCTGTGAATGAATATACTCGACAGCCATTGCTAGCTGTATAAACCACTGCAAGTCATACACATATATTAAACATGTTCAAACCCTGAACTTTATTCATGAAGTACAGTCACCTGATTTGTATCATGATTGAGAGAAGGAAGAAATATTATTAAAAAACAAGAATCACATTAGAAACAATCAAGACATTTCTACATCTGCTTGTCGAGTAAGCACATACTGGTAGACCTAGACTTTTCCTATGATGTGTATCATTATTATGTTGATTAAATATGTTTAACCTTTAATGACGAGCATGTACTAAAACATATGGGATAACCAAAGCAGCTCATTGTTAACGGGTTAAAGGCAAGATTTTTAAATTCAGCTTTAGAATACGACTTTATTCTAACACAAATCCATTAAAATTAAGCATTTGACTCCGGCTCAAACCAGCAGTATTAGAAATTATGCGTTTCAGTGTATATCAACATTTAGACAGCATCTGTTTGATTCACCCATATGTGTTATAACAAGCTGAAACATCCATCACAAGCAGAAGCTGCTTCTTCAGTCACCATTTTAAGTTCAGCTCTTTATTTGAAGAACTCAAAGCTTTCTGTTTCAGCAGAAGAAGTGCTAAATAGGGCTGCTTAGAACAGTTTAGCTCAAATGAAAAAATAAAAGCCGAATTACACATGAACGTGCTGTAAGAGCTGTAAGCTTTAAATGTCTAATAATGTAAGTATTTTAAGAGGCTCCCACAACCTCTCTTACATCAGGTTAATCAGACAGATAAACTCTATCGAACTTAAATTAAACAAGAAAAGTCTTTATAGGTTTACCTGCATAATCTGCTTCTCTTCAAAATAATTGTGCTTCTGGAAATTTACCAAGAAACAAGAAACACAACTTCTTTTTATAACAAGATCAAATTAAGCACAATTTCAATTTAAGCTCAATGGTCAAATTCTCTCAAAATTCTTATATGCTTAATGATTTGATTTGATTTCTAATAATATCCATAAACTTTAATGTTTACTATCTGATGGCTACAAAATACTCCTCAGCATAGTTACATGCAATATGTGAGTTCGTAGCTCATTGCAAGGAGAATTTGTGATTAAAACTAATGACAGGTATGACAAACTGAGATAGACAAAAGAAGAACATACCTAAACAGAGTGAAAAACATAAACCGGTAAGCATGCATGTGAAAGACAATAAATGATAGCTCATGCATGAGAGCTTTACAACTGTTCAAATTAAAGTTCTGGTTCATGCAAATTAGCTCCACCCATGTATACTGGTAGCCAGTGTGTGTGTGTGTGTTTGAGTGTCTACCTATGTATAACATGGATGAATTCACATAAACTGGTCATTGTATGTGATGGGTGTATACATATTAAAATTTTACCTCAGCAGCTGCTTGAATTTTGTCGTCAAGTGTTCCACCATCACAGTAGTCCTATATCACACGAGAAATAAAACCCAACAGTGAACAAACCCAAAATAACAATTTAAGTGAAATAAACTCAGAGACCCCATAAACCATTTTAAACTTCTGTGAACATCGACATCACACAACGAAGATGTAGTCAATCAAACTGAAACTCAAAAATACAAAAGCAAGACTGAACAAAGACAAACATACCATCTGTAAACTGTAGCCAATCTCTTACCTGTACGATGTAAAGGTATTCATCATCCTCATCAAAGAATGAATCATGATATGTGACAATGTTTGGATGCTTCAACTGAGACAAGATTCTAGAAGATAAAAATATAATGCCAATATAATGAATTATTAACAAACCTCTGATAACCTCTGATAGTAATATAATAACTTAACTGTCCAGGACAAATTTAAAGTATTTAATTATAATTAGATGTTATACACTGTTATGTTATGCACTGATGTTATGCACTGTTACATTACATCTTAGTATTATTACTATTAATCAGTTTTATTGAAATAATGCACAAGTTAAATTCTGCATTTAAGTAAAATAAGAAAAGAATTTTAAAACAAAAGAATTCACCTGGCTTCACCAATGACCAACTCTCTTGTCCGTCGTTTGTTGCGGTCATCAAAAGGTATTTGCTTCAATGCAAACAACCTGTGCATTCAAAAAAATTTAGCAAAATCAGTATAATCATATTAAACTGATTAATTACATCACATAAATAAATAATATGAAAAAACAAACAATTTGAAACAAAACAAAATCAAAACAGTCTTCTGTTATATCACAAACATAAAATGACCACATGATCAAACAAATTTGTTTATTTCTGTATTACCTTTTTGAACTTCCTTTATACACAACCAAGGTTCATGACACTTATGGGATCCAATGTTTTCAGTTGCTGCACCCTCTGTAATTGTAATGAATTGCCACAAATGACCTGACTAGCTAACTTGAAATCTCCATTTAAATCACTTGTCAAGATCCACTACATTTAATTTACTTGGCTCCAACTTGGTGAACAATTATCTGCCCCAAGATTCAGATTCAGTTACCTATTTATTTTGGCCTTTGTATAACTGTCTTGCCTTCTAGCATGCCTCAGAGTCATATTTACAAACCTTGTGTGCCTAACAGGTTCCTTAAATAAGTAAATAAAATAGACAAACAGCTTAGGAGACATTCAGAACTAGTCTTAAATATGACAGTGGGCAATGCATGTATTTCCCAGCTTTCTGACAGGTATTACAAATATTCTAGGAAATTTTCCAAGTATACATATATATAAACTCAGTCCACTTTAGTCCAAAAAATCATACCAGAAATAAAAAACCACAGAACAATGAGAACATATAAAACTTAAAGAATTTAATTTCTAATAAAAACACTGTTGTCACTTACTTATCTGTGTCCTTATTTCTCATGAGAAATACAGCACCAAATGTGCCTTTGCCAAGTGTGCTGATTTTTTCATAATTGTGCAGCATCTTTTCTTTTGTAACTGCCTAGAAAAATGAAAAATCAGTAAAGTGGTGACGTGCCAATTTTGCAATTACTATATGACATAGTAGTACATGTTTAAACCTGACTACATTTAAATATTTTTATGTAGCCCATTTTGTTCTTAGAAAAACTTGAGTCTTTTTGAGACCTTTCTAAATGTCTGTAAAGTTGGAAGTCAAAGTCATAATTATATTAAATTCATATATGCACAGAAGTTAAGGTTCAACAGGGTGCAGCAGAGATGCCTTCTTGTCACCATTACCATCTGTTCGCTCCCAAATTCTAGCTGGTAACCACTCCTCCTCTTTGCATTTCTCAAACCCTATTTCTTCTCTCGTGGCCTTGCGCACTGACGTTCAGGCCTCTGAACGGTTACCCTACTAGAGGCGAATTATAAATGTTTGACTAAAACCAAAGACATACAATAGGCCTAGTGATATTAACAACTAGCAGAATTAAAATTACTTGGCCAATGCTTTTAGCAGGCTTCAGGGTGGAGTTTAGAGCTAGAGACACTTTCACGATTTATCGAGCTGTAAGTTTATCTTACTAGAACGGCAGCTACAGGGGTAATAATGGATTTACTAGGACCGCCAATCTCATAATTTTTCTTGAATGTGAATTATGATCACAGACATTGAATGCAAGACGAGCTGTTTTTATATTTAATCAAGATCAGTCCACAAAAGATACAGAACTAGACGTCACATAAGCAACTCCACGTAATAAATCAAGTATTCAAAAAAATCCAGTAATAGTTATAAGTTTTATTTTCACTGTAATTTAATGCTACACGAATGGTATTTGGTTTACGTACGGCTCTTACGCTGCCGGACGCCATAGTGTAAACACTCAACGAAAACGTGAATAAGATTTGATTTGATTGGTTAATTTCAACGAATCACATTAGACGTTACAAAAGTTGTTGCTATTTATAATGCTTACGCCACGCGCTGCGCTGAATATTAATTAACAACTTCTATCGCGCCGGTATCTAATGCTCAAAGCATCAACCGATGGCACACCAAAACTAAACCATAATCAGGTCAACACCCAGAAGGTCAGCTCGGTAGACAGAGAGGCAGCCTATGGTGGATAAGTAATTTGAAAGAGGTAAGTCTTAAGTCGAGAACGAATGATCTCGTGAGCTGAATTTGTAAGTTTATCTCAACTGAGCATAACGGATAGCAGCAGAGTCCAAAGACTTGGTCCAGCAACTGAAGAAGCTCGTTCACCATGAACAGTTATTGTTTTGTGTATGACCAGAGAAAGGTAATCAGACGGCCTTGTTGAATAATGAAGTCGAGGAATGAGGACTGATTTTAAGTAGGCCCTATTGCAGTTGGCCAGAGTTAAGAGTTTTATAAGGGCCGTCCATAAATGACGTCACGCCAAAATCGGCCAAAATAGCGTGACGTCATTTATGGAACTATGAGCCCCAATTTGAAACCAATCCTATGCTGATCAGGAAGCCAATGCAAAGCTTTAAGCACAGAGGTTATATGTCCATATTTTGAAGTATTAGTAATTGCTCTAGCCAAATAGTTCTGAACTCTGTGCAGCTTCAGCATGTTTGATTTATTACACCAGTAGGAAGTGAGTTACAGTAATCTAAGCAACTTGAAATCAATGTTTGCCAGAGTTGTCCTTGAAGACACGGGCTCGCAACACCTAATCCTTTGTTCACGAATAAAAATATGACGACTTACAAATGCTATTTACATGGTCAGTGAGAGACATGGTAGAATTGAAACCAATGCCCGATTTATGAGCAGCATCTGCCAGCTCAACAATTGAGTCACCAGGTTTCAAAGACCTAAGCCAATCAAATTTTTTCAGTTGCTGTGGAGTGCCCAGTAGCAGAAATTCAGTCTTTGATCAATTATGGAGTTTATTGGCCGCCATCCAAGACTGCACCTCATCAAAGACAGCAGACAACAGCTACACAGACGATTCACACAACATACTGTCAGATGAAAAGTAGAGTCGAGTATCAGCATAGAAATGATATCTTAGTGATTGTCGAAACAAGCTCCTAGTGAATATTAATGTTAACAGTCATAGATTAGGCAAAGAAATAAGTAAAGGTTTTCATGTAAGGCATAACCAAGGAACTGACAGTGGTCTGCAAAGGGGCAAGATATTTTAAGATGAGGACGAGGTTGAATGACCTGTTGTCAAGACAACTTTTCTTTGGCACAGAGAAATGTCAGCATTTCACATCACATGTACATTACAAAGAGCATAAAATTTTGGCTCATTCTAATGCTCAGTCATTAAACTGAGCATACATAATGTCCCTTATCACCTGGGCGAATTAGGTCGGTCACAAATGAGTTGAAAATACCTAAAATGTTGCAAAGGATATTGTGTACTAGATCCAAGTTAAAGACATTTCCACGTAATATAAACTGATTCTTGAGGCAGAACTGTTTAGGTTTAATTTACACTACTAAACTCAATCCAGAATGTTTGTAGAGAGGCCCATGTAAGTCGCTACACAGTCCAAACAATTCCGAAGTTGGTACCTGCTATCAGCTTTTGATAGTAATCGGTTTGGCTCTATGTTTCTGCGGAAACTCGTCCACAGTGACTTTTCAACATGTAGTTGTCTGAGCATTATTTACTTAGGAACTCTTTGCCTATGACTTTAATATACTTTTGCGCTTTGTGAAGTACTTAAAAAGGCGTTACAAGTTTAGGTACATACATACATAAACGATACAAGTAAGACAACTTCATCGAATCATTAAAACATTTATTAGAAAAACCACACAATGACAATACTATAATACCGTCTATAAGCGTTGATCATATAGAATGGCTATATTTCCTATTATTTATCATGGGACAATCGTGGGAATGTGCCCCAGCACTTGAAACAATTTTAAAATTGTAACAGTTATCCCAGTATACTGTTAAATGAAAACAGCAAGTTATGTCTCTAGGGCAGCAATTCATTGGTGATGATAAGGAAAAAAGATTGCCAAACATGCAAATAACAAAGAAGTCACCAGAAAGTTTCAAGACAAGAAATGAAAGAAAAAAGGTCATCAAAAATTTTGATGAGACAGACAACCAAAAATATATACACAGTGTAGTAGACATTAAAGCCATCATAGTCCTGTCGTGAAAAAATTATCCAGGGAAATGTGTCTCCAATATCCAGAATGGAGATACACCACTGCTATTGTCCATTACAAAATAAATTAATAATAAATCCTTAACATCATTTTCATTATACAAATCATCAATTTTAAACAGTAATCTGCTAATCCAGCATGTGTGAAAAAAATGACTGCAGCTGATTTTAAACGATTATCTTAGACAAGATGCAAGATTCAACAAATTAGCCTGCATGTAGAACATTACATCACTTTAACCACAGACAAACAGCAAATGGGTATATTTCTATACAGCTACCTCAAAACAATAAATAAGAATGACTTGTCATTTATAGCTATCAACACATGCGCAAATACCTTTACCACAAAGTGAAGGAAGAAAACAAATACTGTATGACCATTTCCTTTAACTATTATGTACTGCTATCTACATACTGAACTTAATATATTCTACCTACATATGGAAGTTCTCTTGTTTTGTTCATTGCAACTGCACTGCAAAATAAGATTTTTTGCAAAGAAATATAAATATACCTACATATCTTATACAGCACATCATCTACATAAATTGTAACATTTCTGTACATTCAGAAACTGTTAAGCACCAAGCCAAAACAATACAAAACCTGCATTGTAATTGCATTTAATTCATTACACTCTGTGATGTGACTTACAACTGACAACTGTAGTTGAAGTTATTGCCAAACTTATCTTTATGCCGCTTGGCATCAAGTTCGTCAAGAGACTCGGCAACTCTCTGAATTGTTGAATTACTAAAAATCTTTGCTTCAAGACGTTTTCTTGCAGTATTTTTATTTAGAGATTTAATATCTGTCAGATTAGCATATTTCTTCTCACAACTTTTTCCTTTTCCTTTTGCTTTTCCTCGCTTCTTCTTCTTCAGTGATAGGTCTATTCCTGTTGCAGCAAAAATATCAGCCTGTAGTTCTGGATCATCCCATCCATTTGACTTTGGAGCCTCATCTTCGGCTGGTGGTTTTTCTTCATTATCCTGATGACTAGGCCCAGTAGGAGTGCCTTGTTTATCCCTTGGTATGATCTTTCCATGGAAAGGACACTTATAACGATCCATTCGCACACAAAGCTTTCCGCTCGGTAGTGGAGCACGACAGTGCCATTTCACGGGTTCAAATTTACCAACAAAGTTTATAGTTCGTTGTTTTATCGCAGCCAAAGCCTGAACGTCAACTCTGTCCTCGAGTTCCTGTTTTGTCCACCAGCGCAAAGACTCTGTCTCGTTTCTAACCATGAGTGGAACTTCAATTTCATTCCCCCAATGGTAGAGATCAGTACTAAATGGAATTACTGGCGCCTTCTTAAGAAGTTCCTCTCGATTCCTGCGAATCAAAGGATCGTCTTTTGATGTAGATGGCTGTGGTTCGTTTCCTTCTGTTTTGATCGTTTCCAGAGTAGAAGCTGTACAATTTCCCATTTCCATTTTCATTCTTTTTAGCGTGGCTGCCCAAGATGTAGGATCCTCAGCATCTAGGTCTTGTTGCATTTTGCGTCGACGGAAGTGGGAGACTGAAGCAGGCTGAGAATGCACCAGTCTTTTAGGGGAAAGCCCGTATTCTTCTCTTAGGCAGTCGGGTATATGTGGTTCATAACCTTCTTTCTCTGGAACTTCCTCAAAGTCATCGTCTTCATCACTGTTACTTTCGACAGCTTTAGGTTCTTTTGAATGCACTGCTGTTACGATGTTAAGTTTATTTGCTTTCTTCAGCATGGCATCAAGATCCATTTTAAGATCAATGGCTGCTCTGACATTAGCTTCATTTTGTCCTGCCCTTGTGAATGCATCCAACCACCTTTTCACAGACGGAAGCAATTTGTTATTTGCTAAAGTTATTTGGTCACGTAATGTTACAAGCAAATCAGCATTGTCCTTTGTTTCTTGAATTGCGAAAGAATTTGTATTTAGAGTAATGCTCATCTTGGTCTTGTGATTCAAAATACCGTGTCTACGAATGTCAATTACCCTGTCATCAGCATCGTCTTCAACACTTTCGTCATCCTCGTTACCGTCATCCTCTACACTGTCACCAGCGCTTTCATCATCTGCATCCATTTCATCATGGTTTCTGTCATGCTCTGGGCTGCAAAGAATTGCATCAGTTACCAAATTATCCATTACTTTAAGTTCAGAAACAGAAGCTGCCTCAGAAACAGAGATGTTCCCATCTTCATTTGTTTGATCGGACTCTGTTGCAGACGTTGACACAGAATCGGTTCCAGGGACAAGTGGTGCAGCTTCTTCAACAGCAGTCATTTCCTTTATGCTAACCATATCCTTGCTAACTTTTGATACTTCACTTGATTCAACAGTCTGTGTTTTGGTACTAGCATCAGTCAAATTCTCTTTATCATTATTTTCACTCGGAGTAGAAGGTAAAACAGATGAGAACGCTGAGAAATTATCACCAGACTTAGACAAATCTTTATGACTATCGCTGACTGCAAGCTGCTGATCAGTAGTGCTCTTATCAATACCGGCCTCAAAAATATAAAATGAATCTGGATCAGGAACCAAAAGACTCATACAGTTCTCTGCCTCTATTAGACAAAAACGAATTTCTGCTGTCATCTCATTCATTTGTTCAACAGCTGCATTCGCTGCATTTCGAAGACGCAGTTCCTTTTTGACGCGTTTTTCTTCCTCCAGTCTCGCTTCCGCTAAAGTCTGCGCATGAATATTTAAGAAATCCATCTTTTTACAGGACTTCAGAAAATTGTATCCAAGTGCAAGCTGCTTGTATGTATCACCAAATTTTGTAAACCAACTGTGAACAAACTGCGTGCACTGCTTCTTCAGCTCCTTTGCGACACGAATTGGAGGAGGCAGTGGCCTTTTAAGATCTGTTTCTAACGTCAGTTCCATGAAGTGTTGAAAATTGGCCAGCAGCAGCTCTCGGAAGCAATGTGATCGTACAAATAGTTCGTCAATGATCTGTGCCGCTGAATGACGTATTTCTGCATGTTCCCTTTCTAACTGCAACATGGTTAAACGGTACGCTTGTTTGACATAGATGTCTGACTGTCGACAGATCTTTCTCAGTTGCTTGCTCATCTTTTCATCCAGACTAGGTCTGCCAGATGCTGTAAGTCGTTCAATCAATTCAGACATCTCTACAAGAGCTGCTGTATTTACCTGTGGTTTATCCATAACGAAGAAGGTTATAAAATTTATTGCGGCCAGTAGCAAGATTTAAGGACTACTCTGAAATAAACAACACAAGATGTTTAATATAGGTCTATGATCAATATTATTACAAATGCCAGAATGCCAAATTTTGTACAGTTGTACATACAGTGTACAACGACTTGGGCACGTCATACTCCTTCAAAATTATTTATCAAAAAACTTAAATCCTAAATGCTTCGATATGTACATAAGTTCATACGCCTGTAAAGCTTTGTATGTCATGGTCGGTCACGCTGGGTGATGCTGGTTCACCCAAACGAGTTCTAATCAAGCCCGAAGTTGCTTACCAGCGTCGTGTCCACAGCTCAAGCCGCCACCATAATACAACAGGTGGTACAGTTGAAATATAAAATAAAGCACAAAATTAAATAATACTAAATTGGTTCGATGAAATGTAAAGCAATAAAAGTCCAATGCTCATCTAGCCGAGTCAACAACTACAACCGACAGAATGAGGATATCAGAACTGACATTCCACATCGAACCAAGATAATTACTACGCTATCTCACCTTAGCAAATCGGGCAAACTTATAGTATCGGGGGGCTAAAGATTTTATACAGATCTGTGGCCATGATGCGCGGACGCCGGACGGTACCAATTTTTCCAATGACGACACCAACCCTAACCCTGACCTTAATCGACCCTCAGGACGCCTAACCTGACCCTACCTGACACTCACGACGCCAGTAAACTTACGCACTATTCAGCCCCCGATTCTATAAGCTTGCCACAAATCGCTCTTTGCTATAAAGAATTTGATGCTTTAGGTAAAAGTACCCATATGTTTTATACACATTATGACTGAAAGTTACAAGAGACTGTTTCCACACATCTACCAAAAAATGTACTTCAGTCAGCAATTATACAAGAGAGCACCATAGAATATATATTTTTGAGACTAGTAAAGTGTCTATAAATAGGAATGGTTCAGTCTGGAAAATTCCCAAGGACCTTTAATTTTATCGTGCATACAACTAAAAATGGCGTCCGTGAAGTCTGGCGCCCCTAGCGGCAAAGGTGTAAAACGTGTTTACATAACACGGGCGTTGCGGTCTCTATGAACAAATTAAATTGCCTGTGTAGCGTAAAACATAATATTTTATTTGCGCTGTACTGATAATGAGTCACAGAAAAGACTTCTATTAGTTCATTTCCAGGAACTTAACGAAATACGTTGAAAGTGTTTTGAGTCTTACACTATAGCCTAATAAATTACGAGAATGCAGGGCGCAGAGATAGGCTGCTCATTACATTTTCATTAGGGCCTACTCTCTAGGAAACCCAGGGCTATATATGACTTTGTTAGATCTTCGAGGCTGAAGCTGTGTGACTCCAAAGTGGCTAGTCCCACAAGGTTCACATATGTGTCTGAGGCAAACAACTCTAAGTCATTTATTGATCATTTCTTTGTTGATGTAGCACTGTTTGATAAAGTTGAGTCATCAGAGATAATTGACAGTGGTATGAATCTTTCTGACCATTTACCTCTGGTATTGCACTTCTCTGAGAGTCTGCTGGATAATGGTGATGACTTTGTTAGGCAGGTTCCTAAAAGCATCAATTCCGGGCGTATTAGGTGGGATAAAGCTGATCTTGCATCATATTACAGTGCCACTAATGTATATTTAGGCCAGATTCATTCATCAAAAATCTTTACAAACTGTAATGTAGGGTGTTTGCATGAACATGATTATGTCATAGATTTTGTTTACAACATGATAGTTGATGGACTGTGTCAAGCCGCAGATGAACACTGTCCTAAAACCACTGCGTCGCACTATAAGCACTATTGGGATGGTGAGCTCACGGATTTGAAGAACAAGTCTATAGCTGCTCATGACCTGTGGAAAGCATGTGGACGACCCAGTCAGGGACCAATACATGATGCCAAAAGGTGTGCAAAAGCTGAATATAAGCGTGCCATTAGGAACAAGAAATCTAAGGAAGATGCCTATGCTTCTAATGACTTACATGAATATCTTCTGGCAAAGGACACAAATTCTTTCTGGAAAACTTGGCAAGCCAAATTTAAAGCTAACCATAAACCTCCCTTAGCTGTAGATGGTTGTAGTGAGCCAAGAGACATTTCTATGGCCTTTGCTTCAAATTTTAGAACTGCATGCTCGCCTAATAATGCAAAAACCAGTGAGAAACTGAATAAGCGATTTCACAATAGGTTTAGCCAATATAATCCAGCTTCTCAATATAAAGTGATAACAGTAGAACTAGTTGACCAATGCATTCGTAAAATGAAGCGGGGTAAAGCCCCTGGTCTGGATCGCATTGAGACTGAACATCTAATTCATGCTCATCCTAGACTGGTTGTTTTGCTCTCACTTTTATTCAACCAAATGCTTGTGCATGGCAGAGTTCCCACCAGTTTTGGTTTAGGCATAATTGTACCCCTGGAAAAAGGGCCTACCTTAGACAATGGCAATAGTGATAACTACCGTGGCATCACATTAAGTTCAAATCTATCGAAACTCTTTGAAATGTGTGTGCTGGAGCATTATGGCAGCTATTTATGCACATATCTGATTTGCAGTTTGGATTCAAAAAGGGATTGGGTTGTTCACATGCAATCCTTGCAGTCGGAACAGTGGTGGACTACTTTACAAGTCATGGGTCAACTATCAACTTATGTGCATTAGACATGTCAAAAGCTTTTGACAAAGTGAATCACTTTGCTTTGTTCAATAAGCTAATGGACAGACAGGTTCCTCGTGAAGTTCTGACCACCCTTATAACCTGGTATAGTCTCAGTGCAGCCTTCGTGAGGTGGGACAATATATTTTCAGATATGATAACTCTAACCTGCGGAGTTAGGCAAGGTGGTGTTCTATCTCCAGTTCTATTTGCTGTTTATGTAAACGACCTAATTGATAAGCTAAGTCGATCCGGTCATGGATGTAGAATTGGGGAGACGTACTTAGGGTGTGTCATGTATGCAGATGACCTCATTTTAATGTCAGCATCTCTGTGTGATCTCCAAGCTATGGTTGACATTTGCTCTGTTGAGCTAGAGGGTATTGACATGAAGTTAAATGTAGCCAAATCTCAAGTGATAAGGATTGGATCACATTTCCGTAATGCGTGCAAGAACATCAATGTCAACGGAGTAGATATCAATTATGTGGAGAAGCTGAAATATCTTGGCTGTTTTCTGGTTGCAGCCAAGTCATTTAAACTTAGTTTGCATGAAATGCGTGTGAAGTTTTATCGGTCATTTAACTCATTGTATAGCAAATGCTACAAATTTACTGAACCTGTTTTGTTGTATTTGGTTAGTGCACACTGTAAACCATTTCTCCTGTATGGAATGGAGGCTATCAGCTCTACCAACAGTGACCTGAACTCCTTGGAGTACACGTACAGCTCTGCTATATGTAAAAATTTCAAAATAATTATGTCATAGCAGTGTTGCATCGGTACTGCAATTCATGCATGAAAAAACTATTAAAGACTGTTGGTTTTCCAGAAGACTGCGTTTTATGCACAAATGCCGTTCGCATGACAATGAGGTTGTCAGGTTTCTGTGTCTTTTCTCAGACACCATAAGTGGATGAGATTTTCTTGTTTTGCTTTTCATGCTTTTCATGTTCATTTTTTTGTTGTGCTACCAATGTTTTTTGGTGAATTAAAGATTGATATAATTAAACAAGGTCCTGCGCTAAATAAATTTGCACGTGACGGAAATCACTCACCCGTGACGAAGGCTTATGATTGGCTGTTGTTGAGGGAGGAAGGAAAGAAGGGAAAACAAGAAGGGATTTAAATTTGAAATCAATTGAGTTCAAACCATCGAACTATGGTTCAAACTTTTGTTGCGTAAAGGTCGTTTGGAATCAACGACCTCTTATTACAACGGTTGGAATAAGTTGTTGCTTTCTTAATAAAACGAAAGTTAAGTTAAAAGGAAATAACCTTGTGAAGATTCTTTCTTGAATGTAAGTAAGTAAGTAAGTAAGTAAATACTTTATTGAGAAGCACTAGCAAACGCACAGCACTGTACATGGCAAGATTAATACATTCAAACAATTAAACAAAAATATATAGCCTATAGGCCTATGCAACCAATGAATTGAATTGAATGAGAAGCTTTATTGTACATCACGGGGAACATAGAGGAAGAAGAGATAGGGCTAGTCATAGGGGAAAATGAAGGGTTTAAATAGCCAGGTCAAGGGAAAACATAGTTTATTTGTATAGCATCCGAGCAAGGAAGCATTTCTGAGACAGGTTGTCAAACATGGGAAGCTCACGGTTATGGGACCGTGGTCGCAGGGAGTAGCGCGATTGCTTAATCGGCGGTAACAATTTATGCAATACATGACAAGGATTGTGCAGAATACAGGCAAAGAGTCTAGAATCCGCATTGCTGCAGAGAGTCTCAAATTAGTCTCATAATTCTGGAATGGAGAAAAAGAGTAGGCTAATCGCATGGAATGTAGGCCCTATACCTGCATGGCGTCTTCATTCGGTCGCCATTCCTTGCGATTTACTGCTGTAATCCATTTACTCAGCTTCTCCTCTCGCTTTCGTCCAAGAGGAAACCGATAAAATTTAATTTCTTCGTCGTTTCTAAGTCTTTTCGTACAATCTTTCACACAAGTCGACGGCATTTTTAAATTTGTTTTGACTTACGTAAACATTGTCACGTGATCCAGAGTAAATGCGCCTATAATTAACGTTATTAGCCTACATGAATGTATTGCTGCATGTTCTGTCATTATAGGCCATCTACAAACCTGGCCCTATGAATGAGTCTACTCATGGCTTGTAATTTGTCAGAGGCATGCATCAAATTGGAATAAGCTTATAGAAACGTTTCCATAATTATGTCGTTCAGGCAAAGTACCAGGAAATTACCGTTGATTTTGAACCATTTGGAGCTCTCTTCAACAGTCTCTTATTTCCCATCAGTGGGTCCTAGAGTCATAGGCTGATTATATTGTATAATATTGACAACTACAAGCAATCTGCACCAACCCTTGTAAGTGTACTTAGTGTTAATTCTGGTCTGTAACGTAATAGGTAGCACCGTAGCCTATGTGTGTGTGCAGGACTGCGCTTGTGTGTGCGTTTATGTGTGAGTGTGATGTTACGCTAAAGTTTATTGACCAGACCCCGCTAGAGGGCGCTCGAGTGATTGAATTGATGGACTATCGATCGCCATTTAAGCTCTCTTTTGTTCGTCATTATATGAAATCCTCATCGAAGGAATTTCACACTATGCAAAAGTATGCATGCCCGGCGGGATTTGAACCCGGATCTTAATAGTCAAGAGCCGACGTAATTTCTAAAGCCCTGCTCTGAAGCTAAGCGCATGCAGGGCCCCAGCTTACTCAAGAGCGCTACCCCGAGTCGGAGAACTGCCCAGAGAGTAAAGATCCAAGTCCGGTTGCCAGAGAGACCAGCGGGAGGAGGCAGAGGATACTAATATCGGCCACGATGCCGCCTAATTAGGCCTAATTAATCGATGGGAATCTGTCAGTGTATTAGGCCTACAGGACATAATAATCTTACTTTTCCTTATAGTTATTAATAATTACACTGCCCGTGCCTGATAACCTCCGACTACTTGCGAATTGTAGCAGAGTACTTCAGCGGTAAAGTGCATGGGGAATTAGTCGTGAATTATAGTGATGTGAATGATTTTTTACCGGTAAATATCCGCATATTTTACCGTGCATGGTACAAAAAAATTTGTAAAATACGGTAAAAAAATGATTAAAACAGCAAATACTTTAAAATACTCAGTTCATTTGGCTTGGCAACCGCCAGCAGCTGGCGAAGTTAGATATGGCTGCTCTTGCTCTTTTATTATTATTATTATTATTATTATTATTATTATTATTATTATTATTATTATTATTATTATTATTATTATTATTATTATTATTATTATTATTATTGTTATTATTATTATTATTATTATTATTATTATTATTATTATTATTATTATTATTATTGTTATTATTATTATTATTATTATTATTATTATTATTATTATTATTATTACTGTTTTATTATTATTATTGTCGTCTTATTATTATGAATGGTGTTTAAACAGCGCAATTAGGCTACAATTATTTAACAGTCGCGAGGGGGGAAACGATGCGAAATTTAAGGTAGCCCTCCCCAAAGCTATGCTTCTGCGGCTGGGCAACTAACCTTGCATTGCATGGGAGATAGAAGTAATATGTGACCAGGATGCCATGGAAGACACCGAAACGCAGACTGCTTCCCATAGGCCGACACTTAACGCGTTATCGCATAGATAGGCCTAATCAGCGCAGTTCCTCCCTCATGAAACCGGATATAGGCCTATGCCCAATCCTACGTAGGCTGATGAGCCGAGTCGCAGCATTCACAAATATTGTAGCTGATTATTGCAACGCGTAGTCTATAATTGCGCTAGGCTAAATTTAGTCTGAAGCCATCTGACCTATAGGCCTATGCCTACTATATAATTAAGTTCTAAGAGTAGACCCTATACGGTCACATAGAATACTTACGGGTGATAACATTTTAGAATTTAGATCAACGCATTATAATTAGCCTACTGATGCCAAATTTTAATAAACAACAGCTAGAATGCCTATACGTAGACTTGTAACAGTCTAGCGCAGAGGTGTCAAACCTTTTTTAATGGTGGGCCAGTGGCAATATTTTCCAGCAAGTGGCGGGCCAGCATACCGAAGATGCCTGAGCAAAATGGGGCCAGGGTCTGGAAGGGTGCTCGGTGAGTCCGTTCCCCTGAAAATATTTGCAAAACCAAATCATAAATGGTGCACTTTTAGCATCCAAGAAGACAAATTAAGCTAAACAAATCTTAATTTTTATCTTCATAATCACGAACATCACATAAAACTCAATAAGCCTTTCAAATGATAAATTTGAACTTTTTCTCAAATTTCTTAGCCTTTAGGCAAGGCTTCGCGGGCCAGAAAAATACCGTTGGCGGGCCAGAAATGGCCCGCGGGCCTGCTCTTTGACATCACTGGTCTAGCGAATTATAGTCTAATCCTTATAATACTCTGCCATGATAACCACATGGAGACCATATTTAATTTCATTCCATATTGAACATTTATATAGCGCCTCTCCAAGAAAACTACCCAAAGGTGCTCCCGACTTCAGCACGGCTAAAAAAAGCAGTCTTAAGGTGAGAAAAGAACGCAGGAGTAGGGTCCTGCAGGGGAAGATGCGAAGCCCCAAGAGAAGGCCATTGCAGACGTCGAGGGCCCACAACCGAGAAAGCGCGGTTCTGCCGAATGGAAGTAAGGGCAAAAGGAACAAGGAGCAAGCCCTGTTCAAACGAGCGAAAAAATCGAGCGCCCCTAGAACTCATGTACCCGTATACAGGCCCCAGAGTAGGCCTATAATATAGGCCTTCAGTCCCCAATCCTATCTCCCTGCCAGTATTTGCATGGGCATTAGTTGAGTCCCATATAAGTGGGCTCCATACGGGTCCCAATTCCCAATTCCCAAATGAGAATATGGGTTCTATATGGGTTTCATGCGGGGACTTATCGGCCGTTACAATATATGTGTTTAGGGGTCGTCCATAAAGGCGCCACTCTGCGAAAAATGACCTACGTTAGACCCCTTGCTCCCCGTGTCCGCATTCACCCCCTGACTTTACCCTACCTCCAGATCACCCCTGCCTTCAACTTCATGGACATTAGATGAGGCCCATATGGTCCCAATGCGGGTCTCCTATGGGACACTGTCCTACATGGACTCGCATGCTTGCATGGTTCGCTTTGCAGACGTTCGCAGTCTAGAGAAACACCAAGGCCCTGAATAAACTTCCCCGTTGATCTTATAATGAAAACTAGATATGCTATGGGTTGGGGTACTTTGATACTTCCGCGTCCAGGAGGGGGACTGTAACTGTATCTATAATGCAACGCAGACTATCTTCAGACTCCCACTCTCCGACTGAATGTGGTGTTTAAAGCAAGGCTGTACTGATATGCAGCAAATTCAGATGCGGGTGTCCGCATAGGGTATAGGACATAACCCACTGCTCTTGTTCGCATTTGGGTCACCCCTGTCCTTTTTGGGCGACGCCTTAGACTCTGAAGAAGGCATGGTGGTTAAAGTCTGACAAAATATAAAACATTCAGGGATAACGATCGAGAACTTCCCGGATGCACATATGCCCACATGGAGCCACTTAGAACTCCATATGGGCCCATATGGGACCCGTTTATGGGTCCCACATACTGCCGATGGAAATGCTGGCAGAGGTATAAATAATCCAGTTCAACGGAGTTGTTTCTCTTCACGACAAGCTTCACTTTCTCTCTAGGGTTCGAATCATTTGGGCTAAGTATTGGTCAGTTCAAATGCAAGGATCAAAGTATCGCCTTCAGGTTCATGGGTTCCCTTTCAGGTTCATGGGTTTCCCCTTTAGGTACATGGGTTCCCCTTCAGATACATGGGTTCCCCTTTAGGTACACGGGTTCCCCTTAAGGTACATGGGTTCCCCTTCAGATACATGGGTTCCCTTTAGGTACATAGGTTCCCTTTCAGATACATGGGTTCCCCTTTAGGCACATGGGTTCCCCTTCAGGTACATATTTTCCTCTGTAGGTACATGGGTTCCCCGTCAGGTACATGAGTTCACCTTCAGTTCAGATACATGGGTCCCCTTTTCTGAGGAGGGATAAGGTTTGAACCCTTAACATATCCTTTAAATACGGCCTTGCCCGTAGGTTCATGGTGGTTTAGTAGGCCTAATTACTAGATTCAATGTTGAAAGTGTCCGCTTTGGTGAGATAAGATGTTCTACCAGGAAGTCTAAAATTTTCTTCTGGCTCAGGACCATTTCTTAGAAAAGAAGTAATGCGAACTGTCATATCAAAACACCACAAACCAGCATGCATGTATCGAATTGTGGGCGTTTCAGATTCCTGGCCAAGAGAAAGAAACAAATGAATACGTGTAAATCTTAAGCCTAGGGCTTTAGTATATGGCTGATAAATACAACTGATAACCATATAAAAAAAAAATTTAATGCGAATTACAGTTTCTGCATGGTTACGGCTATTTCCTAGTTTCCATGAAAGTTTTATGAGCATAAAACATCTGCTATTTAAAGAATTAGATTGCTATTTAATCATCGTCATCGTCGTACCCAGCATAATTCTCCATCTACATGCTTTTGAGGGTTTCCTAAAACGCGCTTCAAAAGATCCAGATACATGCATATGTGATTCTATTGAAAAATTGGTAGTTTGCCTTCGTAATACAAAGTAAGACTAGATAATGTTTTCCTCTGAAATTGGAAATATATCTTTGAGAGTTTGAGTTAACGGTCTGGCCACTAGGAAAAGCATGTGGTATAAGTAGGCCTACCATTGTGCTACTTGTCACGCATCTGAGTGGAAGAAGATTACGCTCCAAATAGTTATAACGTGATGTAGGTTTATAAGGTTTGGAAAGAATACACATACGACCATTTTAACTGACTCATCAGTGGTTATATTATTATGGTGCCACGGGTAAATGCAACCGTGTGGTCCTTACTAATTTTTCAATGAACTGATCCATCACCACCTCTGCCCAACTGAATGTGAGGCTGTGAGCCAAACCTTTTAAACTCACAGCTAGCCCGTATATTATTCAAATCTCTTAAAATAGGTCACGATCGGTAGGTATGCGAACTGCAATTCTCACAAGAAGGACGTACGTTTCAACCAATGAGCGCGGTTGTAATATCCCGGAAGTTGATGTTATAATTATTATAATTGATAATTTAATGATAATGATTGTAGTTAACGAAGCCAGCAGTGCCAAAATAATGGAGGTCACCTTTGAGTCAAATATAAGTTTATTGAGCAAGTTTATCAGGGATATAGATCTATGGACTGGCCTTAATGGTAAATTTAGCAAGGTAGATCTATTAAACCCCACACTCTGTGTGAATTGTGACTAATGACAAGACACATGGGGATGAGGGCAGGGTCGTTTTGAACGGGGAGACGGTATAGCATCATGGGTGTAGCTAGGGGATGGTTTTACGGGTTCAACCAACGAAATAAATGCATTACTGTTATTAAGAACTAAAAATGTAGAAAAATACAATTTGCAATGCACCCTCCGAAAGCTTTAAACCCCCTCCGAAATTTTTTCCTGGCTACGCCCCTGTATGACATTATAATACGAATGATTTAGAGTTCCGAAATATGATGAAGACCAGTTCCCTTTCCTCAGCAAATAGCAAACTGCGCCTAAATGTGACAAGTTACATGCACGAGAAAGGTTTCCTATAGACAGAGCTAGTGAAACCAATTTGAAATTGGGCTGTGTGGTTTTTGTTAACCAACATCCAAATAGGATGCAGCCAAGGAATAGGAAAACCTTTCACACATCCGAGTTTGCCTATATATGATATCGTCACTGACCCAATTAGCTACGTTGGTTAGAGCGTAGACTGCGTCCCATACTCCTCTGTGTTAGAGAGCGTGCGGACCGCGGTTCGCTTCCCGATGCTGGCTTATTTTCAGAGATTTAAATCTCGAGCTAGAGCGGTCCGTAAACAGGTCCTTAAATGACGTGGCTCCATTCAAACGGGCAGAGGTGGTGAAGGATCTCACCCGACCAATTCATAAAAAATGAGCAGAGTCGATGCCATACGGTTGCTGTATAAAATAGAGTACATTTACATGCATCGTTGATCCTACAAGCTGGCTACAGCACGAACAACCAGAGCCAGTGCAACATTTGTAGCAACATTATAAAGTCAATAATATATGAGCGATTTCGTCGCGGTGTTTAATACGAATGAGGAAGCGAACGTCATAGATAATGATAATTAATTGTAATTAGGTATACAAATAATAATCATCTCGGTTTCCGTTTTCTTTTCAACACGCTACATGGTAGGGCGCGATTTGTGAGGTCACAGACTCAAGGATTCTCTTATTGGAATGCTCTGGTCATTAAGGTCCTGTTCACAGGTCTATCCTCGCTGCTTCCCGACTGAAATAACACTAATTATAGTGGAGTCTGCTGTTCGCTCTGACTGTTTTTCTTCATACTTGCGTTTGTTGGCTTAGGCATAGTAGGAAGCCTATTTGACGTTGGTGTAGATGGTTGTTCAGACGCAGGAGCTGGCTGGCTTGGATCAGGAACGCTTTTCTCCGGTTCGATCAAGCTGTGTGCTGCGTGGTTATCTGCTGGGTCCGAACTGGTGTTCGGCTGAGGTGTAGCGGTCGCTGACTGATCCCAGCCAGGCAGAATCAATTCGGTTTCGTTGACTGACTGGTTTCCGTTGTTGTCGAATTTCGTGTCCTTGAGACGGACCTTGACCTGACGTTCCTTCCACAGGGCGAAGACGCTGTCTGGAATATCTGTCAGTGGATTTTCGTTCAGCTGGAGCGAGCGCAGTCTCTTCAGGTTCCCGATCTCGTCCGTGATCGTCCGGATCTGATTCCTCTCTAGCGATAGAATCTCCATCTTCGCGGAGCAGCAGATCCCGCTGCCCAGCGCCGTCAACCGGTTGTGCTCCAGAATGAGAGTCTTGACGGACGACAGGGCGCAGTCGACCGACGAGATGTAGTTGTTGCGGAGGTTGAGGTTCTCCAGACGTTCCAGGGCTCCCAGTTCCATCGGAACGAACAGCAGCTTGTTGTTGCCGAGCAGCAGAGAGACGAGACGGCTCAGGTGAGCGAAGGACTTGGGCAGACTTGTCAGCTGGTTCCCAGAGGCTCGTAGGTCCGTCAGCTTCGACAGTTTTCCGAAGTCCTGCGGCAGATGATCGATATGGTTGCTGGAGATGTCGAGACCGACGAGTGCTTCGAGGTTCGTCAGAGAATCCGGAAGAGCGGTCAGACGGTTGCTCGAACAGTCGAGCGTCTCCAGATGGTGAAGCCTTCCCAGACTCTCCGGAAGATGCCTCAGCTTGTTTCCGCAGATGTTCAGCATCCGAATGTTCTCCAGGCTGCCGAAGGACTTGGGCAGGGTCTTCAGAGAGTTGCTCGTCACGTCCAGTATTTCGAGCATCGTGAGGTTCTCGATGCCGTCGAGAGAGCGCAGATGGTCCTGTCTCAGGATGAGGGTCTTCAGAGGAAGCGCAAGGCAGCCGGACGGCAACGACTTCATATCGGTCCAAGTGATGGAAAGTGTCTCCAGTTTCTGTATTTCCGAGAATCGCTTCGTCAGGGCTTTGATCACGGCCTTTCCATCTTCCACTTCCAGTTTCTGCAGACCCGAAAGGCGAGTCCAGAAGTCGCTGTCCTTGTCGACGACGCTCGATGCGGTCAGTCTGGCACACTGGACCTGATGACCGTCGTCCTCCGCTGCCGTCCACAGCTTCGGCGTCTCTTCGTACACTGACACCGTGGCAGACGGTGACCGAAAAGCTTTCAACAACACCAAGCATCTTGTCCTATAGTTACTGTATTGATTCACTGCTTATATAGGCAATAATTGTTAAAATGTTGATGGCTGTAGTGTAGGATACTCCTTGTTGGACCTATTGCAATGTGTATGGGTGTACTTATAGATTCCTATTATAATAGCTATGACTTTGGATGAAGTGGACTGTGTACCTTTGTGTGCTTGGTTCTTTGTCATTGTGTATGTGTGTGTGTGTGTTTTGTATCTAATTTGTCAAGTATATCAATGATTGGTCATCATGTGAACTGTGGCGCCGCATGTGGCAGCGGAAAGAGTCGCTTTTGACAGTGTGTGTGTAAAGCAACCTAGAAATAGCTTGCTACTGACGATGCGATAGAACCTACATGTACCATCATTACATTACATTACATTACATTACATTACATTACCAAGCACAGAAGTCGTTTTGACATATATGCGTAACGAGGTGTTGGGCAGGGAGCTATAGCTTCTATGTCTCTCTCCGTCTGTCGCTCTCTATCCATCGATGACCTGCAAATCTTTCCAAATCACAAAGCACAGTAGTCATTAATCATTATGGTGCAGTGGCGGCTCTACAGGGGGGGCCAGGGGGGGCCAGGGCCCCCCCAACTGAGTCTGTGGCCCCCCAGTGGCCCCCCCAAATACTGCATGACAGGACGTGCTAGAAATGTTAACAATTAAAATTAAAAGGTTGACAGGACGTCCTTAACGTTCCTGTTTCTCTGCACCTATCTCTGACTGTGTATCTCTGTCAGACGTTGACCGCAAAGCTTCCAGCAACATCAAGCACAACGATCACCATGACATATGCTATGTGAGGCATGACTCAGAGCACAGTGTTCACGACACATGCTATGTGAGATCGTGTCAAATGATGGAAACTTGAACAAGTCCATCATGCACAGTTGCTCCGCGCCATCGATGTAGTGTATTGTATTGTAACTCGCTCTCAAATTCTGGCTGGTAGGCTAACCCTTCTACTCCTTTGCTTTTCTCAAAACCTATTTCTTCTCTCGTGGCCTTGCCCACTGCAAGCGCCTCTGAACGGTTCACCCTACTAGAGGCACTTAATAAATGTTTGAATACAAAACAATATTAAGGGTAAAGGAAGTTCTTGGTAGTAGGCCTACAGCGTAGTCTGTAGTGTAATGTGGGGGGGGGGGGGAACAAGCAAACGATAAGCCGAATGGGCCTGAACTTACATCCAAACAGAAACAAGACAATCCTGAAAATGGTGTTCCTTCCGGACTAGGACTTCTAGAACTTAAAAACTGACGACTTATTTAGAGTCAACGATGAAATCCGATGCACTTACTTCTTCTGATGTGCGACTGACGTAGGAGGATCTTTTCCTCCTTCAACATCCGGTCAGTTCCAGTGTCCTCTTCCACGCGGTCATCCGCCAGAGGAAGTCTCAGGGTATACATCCCTCAAGCTTTCTCTGTGTCAACCAAGCAAATTATTACTAATATTAAACGCAGGCGTTGTTAATCATAAATGTAAATGTAAATGTAAATCTTCGAAATTTCTCAACGCCATACAAAATCCACGTCAGGGAGAATAGCTTAACACCGGCGCTATATAAAACAAAGTCCGCAATAGCGAGGTTGTTTTGTTCGTCTCAGTGCCAGGTCAGAATCCGGGAAGGTCAAGCCGAGGTGACAGCATGGTGCTACGGTGGTAATCGGTGATGGTGGTCGTGTGGTGGCACAAGAGTAGAATCAGGATAGGATAGCTTGAAGAGTAAGTTTTCAGTCGTGAGTGGAAAGTAGCAGAGGATATTGCAAGCGGAGGAGAGGTACAATTTACAGACGAGGTAGAAAATGAGCAAATTGGCAGAGGTCCTTTAGGAGTTCATTCTAAAGAGCTGGTGCAGTATAGACTAAGGAATTTCAGAGAGAATACTAAAGGCCGAGATAGAGAAAGATATGATGATGAGCGAGTAGACCTGGGCGGCTGGATGGCGAACGACTGGCGAATGTAAGAGGGTTTCGAGGTTTGAAGGGCGTTGTATGTTAGTAATGCAATTTTGTAATGGATGCGCTGAGGGACTTTTAGCGAACGCAGTGATTTCAGAAAAGGGGTAATGTGGTCAATTTTGGGAGTTTTGGTGACTAAGCGGGCGAGAGCGTTCTGGACTGTTTGCAGGCATTTTATTTGAGAAGAGTCGATGTACTAGAAAAGGGAATTACAGTAGTCGAGTTTGGAATGAACAGGTGAGGTGGCTATTGTGCAGACGGTCTTTTATAAAACTATGCGATGCAGACCCCATGGCTACTTGCGTGTAATAAGCGTAAGCATGAGAGTAGGTATTGCTAATCATAATTATGTACACAATTAGCCTACTATGTATAAACCTATGATGAAGGCCGCATACCTACATGCATGCATGTATACACACACAGCTCATTGTTCAGATTCAGCTTCCACAGCATATGCCACGTTCATAAATAAACAAACAGATGAATCGGTATATATTTATTTTCGTTCATCCACCTGCGTAGCTCTTAGTAAATACGGTAGAACAGTAAGTTCCTCAAATGATTGCTATATATATATGATGAGCTGTTCAGGAATGTTTTAAATGATTTCAAGAGGTGGTTTCCTATAGCAGTTTGGATTGCTATGGAACGACCAATACATGTGAAGTGGTAGTCAAACTATAGAATTAGTGCCATTAGTAGTATGTCAAGCAACTGACTATTTATTTACTCAGGATCAAACATTTCAGCCAGTAATCGAAAACCACTTCATGTCATTCATCCATCATGCTCACATTAAGTGTATTTTTGTCCGTTTAGAGGAAACTCTTCCATGAAGAAAGTTTGCATGGGAACATTTTATTTGCCATTTCAAAGTTCAAAGGTCAATATTATAATCTTTAAATAAACCATTTGTGCTGTGTTTGACAGAACAGCTGCTCAAATTCAAAATTCAAAAATGGTTAAAGTACAGATCCTGGAAAACGGTATTACGATGAATATAATAAGTCTTTTCGCTTTAGTTGGCGGGAATATAATTACAAAAAAATTCTCCTAAAAGTGATCTAGTAAAGATCCAGCCAAATCTAGGCTCAATACGCCTCGAAGTATGCCTATGGGGTCTGTACCTCATTTCAGACCGTGGTTCCATAGGGCCTGTACCTCATAATTATTGGACCTAGGTTCCATGGGATTTGTATTAGACCTAGGTTCCATGAGTCTTCTATCTCATTAGGAAGTAATTAGGCCTATATTCAATGGGTCCTGTACCTCATATTAGGCATATTTTCCATGGGCCTGTACCTAATATTAGGTGTAGGTTCCATGAGTCCAGTACCCAGGCCCGTCCCAAGGATTTCTGGGGCCCTACGCAGGTTTTATTTTTGGGGCCCCACCCATTGGTTATAATTTATAAACGTTGTGCCTAAGAAAGAAGACTGCCCTGGCCTGAGCTAGTTAAAATAGCATTATGACAAATTAATATTAGTATTAGGTTTTCCAAGTCAATGCCAGCACATTGTATTGAATTTTATGGGTTTTTAAGGTAGGCCTAATATTAATCAATATTTTCTTCATAGCCTAATACCTAAAATGGGGTGGTAAGCGTCTCTAAAAGCCTCTGCCACCCAAATGTCCACCACGCCACCTTCACGTGGTACCCCTGTTGGAAACAAAGTGCGTGGTGGACGACCGAGCCCTCGCCGGTATATGCGAGCCCAGAGACAAGGAGTCGGAAGGACGGACGATGAAGGACATCGACGCTCGGAGATGGTGTCTCGCTAAAACACCGAGAGAAGGAACGGGAAACCACCTCTCTAATTTCCCAAGAAACACTTGATGCGAGGTTACAATAGGTTTATGGGGAGCGATCGTATTGGTGGCAGCAGTGGGGGAAGGACGGAGGAGCTGGGTGGGGCACGTGTTGGGGGGGACTCCCTTCTGGGGGTCATGGAGGGGGAGAGTGGAGGGGAGGGTGATGCTGGGGTGGATGGTCGACGGATGCAGCGTGTTGGGGGAGAGGGCACAGCACGGAGGGGAGTGGCGTCATTGGAGGTTGGAACCTGCCGGGCAGAGAACTTAAAGAAGACTTAATTGATTCATTTTTCCGTTTAATTGCAAAAACAGTGAGTGAAAGTTAAAAATTGCAAAAGACTACATCTTATTATTGACATAACTATTTCTAATACCTAGCTTATTCTCATCTAGACTAAATATTGTACATTTCAGACATGCAGTAGGCCTTGGGCCTAAGTCATTCCTTCTGACTGAAGAAAACAGAAAGTAATTTTGTGTGCTTTCGTTTTCCGCAAAATCTGATATGATATCATCATAGGACAAAGAAGAAACAATGTCTTGCTCGAGTGCAAGTATGGCAAGACCAGACAAACTTTCTTGAGTCATTGTAGACCGAAGGTAGTTTTCAATTAGTTTCAATTTAGAAAAACTTCTTTCTCCCGAAGCAACTGTAACCGGAATTAATTTAAGACTAAGGAGAGATATATAAACGTTAGGATAAATTCATCGACTTAGCATTATTGGACACGGATTAGTTGTAGGACCTACTTACCGTCACACTTTGTAGCTGGTGATTTAAATACGACAGCTATTATATTTATCAATTTTATTATCTAAAATTTACTTATAATCCTTTGTACTACACTTGAATGGGAGTCTCAAGATGAACTGGAAACTCTCAAAAGCCCGCACACTAAATATTAGGCTATGCATTTACGTATGTGTACTCTCTCTCTCTCTCTCTCTCTCTCTCTCTCTCTCTCTCTCTCTCTCTCTCTCTCTCTCTCTGTCTCTCTCTGTGTCTCTCTCTCTGTCTCTGTCTCTCTCTCTCTCTGTCTCTGTCTCTCTGTCTCTGTCTCTCTCTCTCTCTGTCTCTGTCTCTCTCTCTCTCTCTCTCTCTCTCTCTCTCTCTCTCTCTCTCTCTCTCTCTCTCTAGCTCTCTGTCTCTCTCTCTCTCTCTCTGCTCTGTCTCTCTCTCTGTCTCTGTCTCTGCCCTCTCTCTCTGTCTCTCTCTCTCTCTCTGTCTCTCTTCTCTCTCTCTCTCTCTCTCTCTCTCTCTCTCTCTCTCTCTCTCTGTCTCTCTCTCTCTCTCTCTCTCTCTCTCTCTCTCACTCACTCTGTCTCTGTCTCTGTCTCTCTGTCTCTCTCTCTCTCTCTCTCTCTCTCTCTCTCTCTCTCTCTCTCTGTCTCTCTGTCTCTCTCTCTCTCTTTCTCTCTCTCTCACAACCCACACACACACACACACATAATATTATCGCAGCTGTATTAATAATTAGCTTCCCGTCTCTTATTTCTATATGGGACGACTCTCCACAGGATAATATAATAGTCACTTCAAACTTCCTGTGTGCTTTGAATTTACCAAGACACCCAAATCTCTATCTTTTAACAACCAACTTCACATCTCGTTGTAGCTTTCACGCAGGCACAGAGATCAGGTTTCCTATATCCATGATTCTCTTGACAGTCGCCTAGCTTGCTGACCCTTCCCTTAGGCCAGGACTTTTATTTCCCAACTAGAGTCACAAACAATAATTATATTTAACTTAAATAATGTAAGCATTAATTTGCACTTAATTGAGATTCGTGCGGCGTGTGATGTCATTATTATTGTTTCTTATAAATGGGATTTTGGGGCCCCCTTCCTTTCGGCGGAATCGCGGGAGTCCTCGTCGGTTGCGTATTCAGCGTATGCCTCGGGACGGGCCTGCCAGTACCTCATATTAGGCCTTTGTTCCATGAGTCCTGAATCTCATAATTATTAGGCAGATGTTCCATGGGTCCTAAATCTCATATTAGGCCTATTTTCGATGGTTTCTATACCTTACATTGAGCAAATGTTCCGTGGCTCTCGATTGTTATTGTTTAGAAGCAAGTTGTGCCATTATCATGAAAAGAAGTAAATTACAGCTTAACCCAGCTGCATTCATAAAAATTTGGTCGTGTAGGCCTATCCCTCATCAAACGTAACATCCTCAACAAAACAATTAAACCGAGAACAGAGGCTACAGAACAATCCTAGCAATACCGATCGCTATTTATGGTACTCATCATTAACCATCATTAACCTATTACACACGAACAATTACTTTTAATCTGATATTAATGATGCAATTGTTCCAAACAAAACAATTTTGTTCCATAGAAAGAGCACAAGTAAATACACCACACACTTTACGTACGGTATTTTGTTAGCAGGTAGGCCCCTATGCGGTGAGCTAATGATTTTATTACACCGCAATCATTATCTTTATATGGCTACACCCATAGACAGTGGTAGACTTGAAACTATCTAATTGGTGTAAGAGGTTGTGGAATTGATGCTGATGCTGCTGTTGATGTTAGTTGGTTGATGAGGCAGGCAACTTTTAGGCATATAATAATTATGCACCGGTGTACCACAATTCCAAGACCTTCACTACCTCTTCTCAGCCTCTCTGTCTCCTTTCCACAAACGCTTGAAGACCATTTTTGTTCGATCATGGTCTTAATGTATTTGGTCGGAAGCTTACCTCTCTGATGAGTATCTCTTGAAGTGGCGCTATATAAATTCGAAATTACCATTACCGTACCACCACCTAACTACCATCACCACCATCACAACCACCCAAATAACAACCGCGGTATGAGTGTACTGTACATGGCTTCTTGAGAGGTTCAACCTCTTTGTTTGGCGCTACCTAAATGCGCTAAATAAATGAATGAATGATTGTAGTGCGATGATCCCGTTGATGGTGATGATACAGAGGATGATGATTATCCTACTATTGTTAACGATGACGACAACGATGATGATGATGACGACGACGACCACAATGATGACTGTTAAGTGAGGCGTAAAGAATAAAACAATTAAAACTCACAGTGAGGCTGAGTCCAATTAATTCCTTTAGCGCAAGTCTTGTAAAAGCTCAGCTGCTGAGGAGACGAAGGCATAGACTGAACGAGACGAGATTCGACCACTTGTTACCCGGTAGGGCCTATGGGTCCAGAACCGGAACAGAAGACATCAGGAAGTTGGAGGGGCAGCAACAGGGGATTCGTCAGACTGGTTGAATCTCTTTGTAGGTCGTAGCGCGGATGCTGCCTACTACTGCTATCATATTATGCTATCATCTGCGCTCACAGGCTACATAATTATGCAGGCCTACAGGCCAGGCCTCGCCCTAACGACAGCTATGTAATCAAAGGCCGGTGTCACGATATAAAGTCTCCGCCAAAAAGAGTCTCCCCCGGACTGCAGACATTAATGTTTCCATCGGGACACCGGCTTCAAAACAAAGTCTCTCTCCATTGAAATGGAATCTCCCCAATTTTCGATAAAAATTCCCCCAACTGAAACCCGCCCTTCATTTCGGTTATCACTTAGTTTTTAAATCGAACTTATTGTGTACATTATTGATACAAGTTACTACTAATAATAATTCTTCCTTTATTGAAACAATCCGGTTGACACATCGCAACCGGTACAGTTTACAGTTATGCAATTGAAACAATTCACAAGAACGTAAATAACAGAAGACATAAATCTTACTACTAACAGAACAGACAGCCTGCAAACACAAAGCACATCCGCCTACTGGTTTAAGCCTTAACTCTTTAAGCCTTAACACGTTTCACTGTAACTATCGATGAACGAATCTTGTAATTAGCTGCGTTATGACAGCTAGAGTTGATTAATAAACGAAAATACAATACAATACAATACTATCGTATCAGGAAGCCAATTCCATTTTGTGTTTTTGTTCGTTCCATTATAATAATAGGCCATAAATGCTTTACAGCATTACATAGTTATATAATAACTATAGGATGTTGGACGCTTATGCCATAGCAAGAATGTCGCTAAATAACTATTTATGCACAGCCAATGTATAGTATATCATGTTAACGTGGTGAGATAGCCTGTTTGTCAACAGACCTAATTCTGTTATCAATAATAACACTTTCCATGCAGATGATGCAGTCAGTCAATGGAACTGGTTTTCTGAGACCAGATTGGACTACGATTATTTGCAGAATAGACCTACAATTTTAAACTATTATTAGGTTACGATATTGGGCGATTATTATTATTACCCTCACGTGGTATCAGTTAAGGCTATAGCTGGCAGAATGAGCCAGAACCAATGAATGGAAAGAACTGTACTGGCTTCCTGATGCGAGGTCTCTGATTCTTTGATGCGGGTTGGAACTGATTCTCGACTGGTATCACCTTGCATAAAAATGCTGGCGACGAATTCTCGTCCAAAAGAACAACAACAGGACCAAATGATTAGATGTGATCCTGTTTTTAGATTAGATTGCGTCTTTAGATGAGATCAGAAGCAAAGAGTAAATTACAGTAATCAAGAAGATGACTAGAAAATAAGGCGTTAGCTAATGACATTCCGAAGCACATAATTTCTCATTCTGCATGACAAAATTCGAGCGACAGCCCGAGCAAGTGTTCAGGACAGCGAAGAAGTAGATCGTGACCGACGACGGTATCAAAGACAGCCGACATATCAAGAAGAAGTCACAAATCCATAGAACAAATTCTTGGCTTCTCAGTCACTCTGATTCGTACATTACGATCGCTGGATTCGGTCTCGCTGCTTCTGGCCTCGACCTCGAGAGTCGCTTTGCCTTCGAATCTTAAAGCAGGTCAAAGTCTTCACTAGCTGAGTGATGCAACCGCGAAGTCAAGGGGGCAGTGGCTGACAGTGGCGCTGGAGACACTGGATCTTTGAAGGCGTAATCTGACAAATCTATGACGGCAGATGGACCGGCGTTATGGGTCGGCTTTTCCATAAAGCGCCGGTTTTTCTCGAACCTTCGTAGGGGTAGGGCCGCTGGGTCTTTGGTGTACTAATTTATGACCCATTCTTTGCCACCATGTCCCCGCTCTTCTTCGATCCCTGCGTCGTCGCAAGCGCCATCTACCGAACCAGGTCGTCGACTGACTGACTGACACTCAGATCGACCGTTTATTTATAAGTGCGAGAGCGTTTGTCTGCGATGCTAAACGCAGAAATGATCTCTATAGACTGCGGTCAATGGATTGGAAAGAAAGCCTTCGAAGGCTCAGACAGACAGACAGACAGACAGACAGACAGACAGACAGCCAGACAGACAGATGGAACGGGTGAGCGGAAGAACGGAAGAACGATGCTGCTGCTGCTGCTTGTCGATTAAGTTACCCAGTTCCAACGTTGACCAGTTGTCACCTGCCAACCAACAGCTATTGATGATGCTTCAGCGGCAGGAGATTAAAATAGAAACCGTTTAGTCTGCTATTATTAGGATAAGCAGGGAAACGATGACGACGATGAGGAGGAGGAGTGGGAGGATTGGGATACGGAGGAGAGACACGAGGAAGGAGGAGGAGGAGATGGAGGATAGTAATCCTCCGGGAGGGATCCAGGAGATGAGAGAGAGCAGAGGATGATGGATGAATTAGGAAGATGATTGGGATGCGAAGAGTAAACTGGAGAAAGAGAAGAAGAAGAAGGAGAGTAACAAAGTAGGTGAGAAAGATGAATAGGAAGATGAGATAACGAAGAGGAGACTGATGAAAACCGGAGAATAGGAAAGGGAGAAAGGGAAGAGGGGATGAAGGGAAGAGGGAAGGAGGGGAAGAGGGAATGGAAGGGAGGAAGGAACAAGAGGGAGTAAGGATAGAAATAGCTTGAAAACAAACAGGCGTAGCAGACATGCGCTCACAAGCAAACAGTAAAATAATCACAAGTTGCGAAGCATTCGAGGGCAGAAACATTGTAAGCCTATACAGTGGCGGCGCCAGACACTTTTTGTAACCAGGGCATAGCCAGGGCAGTCATAAAAGCAACCAGTGCAGAGGTGAGTTATGGCAAGCGTGGTAGCGCGAGCTTACATGTATATGGTGACCATTTAATTTCGCGTTACCGAAACATTGTAAGCCTATTATGCTGCCTATACATTACAGCTAAATCATGTACTAATAGACATATGGGGTAGGCCTATACACGCATATTAGACACTATTTACTGCACGCATGCATTGCCACGGGAATTAGATGGAACTCATAATTATGGGCTCTATGCTATGGCATATGCGGGTCTCATAATGGGAATATAGGTCCTGCATCATGGCTACATGGGATGGGATCCACGTGGGCGTGCTGACAGATATATATACATGTATATATATACTTAAATATATTATATATACGTATAATACGTATATATAAAAATTATATCATACACTGAATTGCAATATAAAATGGCGCCTAGAAAAGCTTAGAAGAGCTCTTTGAAGTTCAGACAACTGTACACATGTAGGCTCAAAGCAGAGGCGCCGCTAGACGTACGCACTATTTACGCACGTGCGTACAGCGCTGCAAGGCTAGGAAACGAAACATTGCAAATGAAAAAGTGAAATATTATTATTAAGTTACAAAATTATAATAACTTAGGTTCTAGTTTTAATATTAGGTAAACTAACAGTCTAACACCATCCAGCAGTGGCGTAACCAGAGCTTACCAAAAATTACGCAGATTCCAACCTCTCTGAGGGGAGGGTCTGGGAAGAGGCTGTAGGCCTAATTAGGGAACTTTTTATTTGGGTGTGTATAATGGTGCATTTTGGATAGCATCTTTTTGGTTAAAAGTAATAACAATTTACATCAGTTCTTTGGGAAATTAAATAATTCCATAATTTTAATTATATCTTGCGAGGTGAAAACTTCCTCATTCGTGCCTGAACACCTTTTGAAATCCTATTACTATTTACCAAGACCAAAAACAGACAAAGATAATTAGGCTAATTATACGAGACGAAGATACAACCGATTTGCCTCTAGTCTACTGTAACGGGTCGGAATGTGAAAAGCAAGACAAGAAAAGAATTATTACAGCAGAAATTAGTTTATTGCGGAAGATCGCAGGGATTTCAAGACTTCAGAAAATAAGAAACGCTGGCATTAGACAGCATTATGGATCGAAACAACTCTGCTAGACATAGTCGTTCAAAGAAGGTTTCGATGGTTTCGACATATAAAGAGAATGCAAGATGACCGAAAACCACACGCTGCACTATATGCAAGATTAGAAGGAAAAGACACTAAGGCAGAACCAGTCAATCGTAATCGTAATCGTAATCGTAATCTCCAAACTTCTAAAGCGCCACTCGAAAGCCAAGCGCAGGGCACCAGCTTATTCACGAGCGCTGCAATGCTGAATAAACCATATAAATGAGGATGAAACATAACTTTGACACTAAGGGAAACAACGAACTTGACAAATGAGTGAAATGACTGAGGAAAAGGAGATCATTTATTCGTACCCATCGCCGCCAAATGAAACTGATGATGGTGGTGGTGATGATGATGATGATGATGATCCAATGCAGATACATGGCGATGAGCTTCTGACAATTTCAATATGATGTACAAACATAATGATCAAACAATAAATAACAAAAATCAAAGTCAAATCTGATACTTACAAGTAGGTATTTCACACATATGATGATTTCACATGCATTGACTCTCTCCTTCCTCCTCCCTACTTTCCTCCATTCGCTCCTCCTCCTTTCCTCCATTCTCACCTCCTCCCTTTCCTCCATTCGCACCTCCTCCCTTTCCCTCCATCTCGCACCTCCTCCCTTTCCTCCATTCGCACCCTCCTTTTCCTCCCTCCTCCTCCTCCCTTTCCTCCATCTGCACCTCCTCTTCCTTTCCTCCATTCTCACCTCCTCCCTTTCCTTTCCTCCTCCTCCTTCTCCTCCATCTCCTCCTCCTTTTCCTCCATTCGCACCTCCTCCCTCCCTTTCCTCCATTCGCACCTCCTCCTTTCCTCCATTCGCACTCACCTCCTCCCTTTCCTCCATTCGCACCTCCTCCCTTTCCTCCATTCCACCTCCTCCCTTTCCTCCATTTCACCTCCTCCCTTTCCTCCATTCTGCACCTCCTCCCTTTCCTCCATTCGCACCTCCTCCCTTTCCTCCATTCTGCCCTCCTCCCTTCCTCCATTTCCTCCATTCCTCACCTCCTCCCTTTCCTCCATTCGCACCTCCTCCCTTTCCTCCATTCTCCTCCTCCCTTTCCTCCATCTGCACCTCCCTCCTTTTTCCTCCATTCTTCCTCCTCCTCCTCCTCCTCCTCCTCCCTTTCCTGCACCTCCTCCCTTTCCTCCATTCAGACCTCCTCCTCCCTTTCCTCCATTCGCACCTCCTCCTTTCCTCCATTCGCACTCCTCCTCCCTTTCCTCCATTCGCACCTCCTCCCTTTCCTCCATTCGCTCCTCCTCCTTTCCTCCATTTTCACCTCCTCCCTTTCCTCCTCGCACCTCCTCCCTTCCTCCATTCTGCACCTCCTCCCTTCTCCTCCATCTGCACCTCCTCCTTTCCTTTCCTCCATCTGCACCTCCTCCCTTTCCTCCATTCCACCTCCTCCCTTTCCTCCATTCGCACCTCCTCCCTTTCCTCCATCTGCACCTCCTCCCTTTCCTCCATTCGCACTCCTCCTCCCTTTTCCCTCCATTCGCACCTCCTCCCTTTTTCTCCATTCTCAGACCTCCTCCTTTCCTCCATTTGCACCTCCTCCCTTTCCCTCCATTCGCACCTCCTCCCTTTCCTCCTCCTCACCCTCCTCCTTTTCCTCCATTCGCACCTCCTCCCTTTC
Source organism: Aporrectodea caliginosa (assembly GCA_020284085.1). NCBI lineage: Eukaryota > Metazoa > Annelida > Clitellata > Crassiclitellata > Lumbricidae > Aporrectodea > Aporrectodea caliginosa. Next base: position 930,295 of record JACEVL010000187.1, read on the forward strand.
CTCCATTCACCTCCTCCCTTTCCCTCCATCTGCACCTCCTCCTTTCCTCCATTTTCACCTCCTCCTTTTCCTCCATCTGCACCTCCTCCCTTTCCTCCATTCGCACCTCCTCCCTTTCCTCCATTCGCACCTCCTCCCTTTTCCCTCCATTCTCACCTCCTCCCTTTTCCTCCATTTTGCACCTCCTCCTTTTCCTCCATTCTGCACCTCCTCCCCTTTCCTCCATTCTTGCACCTCCTCCCTTTCCTCCATTCGCACCCTCCTCCTCCTCCCTTTCCTCCATTCTCACCTCCTCCCTTTCCCTCCATTCGCACCTCCTCCCTTTCCTCCATTCTGCACCTCCTCCCTTTCCCTCCTCCATTCGCACCTCCTCCCTTTCCTCCATTCAGCTTCCCTCCTCCCTTCCTCCATCTGCACCTCCTCCCTTTCCTCCATTCTGCACCTCCTCCCTTTCCTCCATTCAGCACTCTTCCTCCCTTTCCTGCATCATTCTCTTCCTCCTCCCTTTCCTCCATTTGCTCCTTCTCCTTTCCTCCATTCGCTCCTCCTCCCTTTCCTCCATTTGCATCTCCTCCCTTTCCTCCATTTCTGCCTCTTCCCTCCCTTTCTCCATTTCTGTGCCTCTTCCTCCCTACTCCTTCTTTTGGCTCTCTTCCTCTCTTTCCTCCTTTTAGCACCTTTCTCCCTTTCCTCCATTTCCTGCTCTCTTCCTCCCTTTCCTCCATTTCGCTCTCTCTTCCTCCCTTCCCTCCATTTCCTGCCTCCTCTTCCTCCCTTCCTCTATTTCTGCTCTTCCTCCCTTCCTCCATTTCTTGCTCTTCTCCTCTATTTCTCCTTCCTCCCTGCTCCATTTCCTCCTTTCCTCCTGAGCCTATTTCTGCCTCTCTCTCTTCCTCCTCCCACCCTCCATTTCCTCTCTCTCTTTCGTGGCCCTTTTCTCCATCTTCTCCTCCTTCACCTCCTCCCTTTCCTCTCGCTCTCTTCCTCCATTTCAAGCTCCATTGCCCTCTCTTCCTCCCATTTTGATTCCATTTCTCCTCCCTTTTTGCTTCTTATTCTCCTTCTTCCTTCCTTTCCTCTTATTTTTCTGGCTCTCTTTCCTCCCTCTCTTGTTTCTTTCCTTCCATTCCCTGTTTCCTTCTTCCTCCTCTTCGCTGTTTCTCCTCCTCTAGCCCTCCATTTCCTCCTCTTCCTCCCTGATTCCCTCCATTTCTGCCTCTTTCCTCCTTCTTTTCCTTCTATTCTCTCCTCGTTTCTCCTCCCTTTCCTTCCTTTTCCTCCATTTTGCTTCTCCCCATTTCCTCCATTTTCCTCCATTCTCTTCCTCCCTTTTCCTCCATTTCTGCTCTTCCTCCCTTCCTCCATTTCGCTTTCTTTCTCCCTTTCCTCCATTTCGCTTCCTTCCTCCCTTTTTTTCTATTTCTGCTCTCTTCCTCCTTTCTCCATTTCTGCTCTCTCTTCCTCCAGCACACAACCGAACGAAGTACTGAT
>JACEVL010000187.1:935021-960021 GCA_020284085.1 Aporrectodea caliginosa
ACACTCAGAAGAGATGGGCAACTGTAGAGAAAGAAGCCTATGCTATTGTTTGGGCTCTAAATAAGTTGAAAGAGATAATCATTGGATCTAAAGTTCACATCTTTACCGATCACAATCCTTTAACTTATCTGACTGAATCTATGTCTAAGTCTGCTAAACTGGTGCGTTGGGCTTTAGCACTGCAAACTTTTGATGTAGAAGTTAATTATAAGAAAGGACGATTAAATGTTGTAGCAGATTGTTTATCTAGATTATAAGATTGTTTATTTTACTGTATTATATAGTATTAAGTTTATTGCATAATTTAGTACCTGATGATTTCGCAAATTTTTAAGTTTAATTTGCTCAATCCAAAGAAAGGGAAGGAGGTAATGTGAACTAATGTTTTGCATATATAATGAGCACAGGTGTTCCTTAGGTTGATATATATATATATATATAATGTGTATCGATTGTTAAGCGTTTTAGTCTTAGGCCTTAGTTGCGCTGTCGGCTCGTGGGCGCTTGGCCTAAAGTAGCCTAAACTTTGGCTGACGATAGATTCTCTACACGTGCAGTTAGCGCGCCAAACTTAGAAACTGCTGATGACAGTGAATTTGAACAATACAGTGTAGTAGTTGGTTTAATGCAGTAGAGAGCTGTATGTTAGAAGTTACCGTTGAGTGGTAATTGATAAGAACTTTGATATTAAGTGTACGTTTGAAATAACTGTGTTTGAAGAAAGGAGAAACATTCAAAGAACTGTGTCAATTTAATTCTTAAACAGTTAGAAGACGTTGAGCAATTTATATGTAGAGATAAGGAAAGTTCTTGAGGTAGGTCACAACTAAGAAAGAAAAGAGTTGGTGACAAAGTAGATCGCGATATGACACACGACGGTATCAAAGGCAGCCGACATATCAAGAAGAAGTCACAAATCCATTGAACGGATTCATGGCTTCTCAGTCACTCTGATTCGTAAATTACGATCGCCGGATGCGGACTCGCTACTTCTGACCTCGACCACCTCGTCATTAGTGCTGTCGGGATTCGGTCTCGCTGCTTCTGGCCTCGACCTCGAGAGTAGCTTTGCCTTCGAACCATGAAGCGGGTCGAGGCTTCTCTAGTGGAGTGATGCAACCGAACTGTCAAAGAGTCACTGGCTGACAGTGGCGCTGGAGACACTGGATCTTTGAAGGCGTCATTTGGCAAATCTATGACGGCAGATGGACCGACGTTATGGATCGGCTTCTCGATCAATCGCCGGTTTTTCTCGAACCTTCGTAGGGCCGCTGGGTCTTCGTTGTACTAATTTATTACCTATTCTTTGCCACCATATTCCCCCTCTTCTTCGATCCCTCAGTCTTCCCTGCAAGCGCCATCTACCGAACCAGGTCGTCGACTGACTGACTGACACCCCGATCGACCATTTATTTATAAGTGCACGAGCGTTTGTCTGCGATGCTAAACGTTGAAATGATCTCTATAGACAGCGGTCTATGGATTGGAAAGAAAGCCTTCGAAGGCTCAGACAGACAGACAGACAGACAGACACACAAACAGAGGAACAGACGGACACAGACACACAGACACGTAGACACACATACACAGACAGACGCACAAACATACAGTCAGGCGCATAAAAGCACATACATGCACACGGACACACGACAGACAGACAGACAGACAGACAGACAGACATGCAGACACACATACACAGACTTAGAGACAGAGGCACAAACACGCAGACTAACACACGAACACACTATAGACAGACATACAGACAGATAGACAGACAGATGGAACGGATGAGCGGAAGAACGATGCTGCTGCTGCTGCTTGTCGATTAAGTTACCCAGTTCCAACGTTGACCAGTTGTCACCTGCCAACCAACAGCTATTGATGATGCTTCAGCGGCAGGAGATTAAAATAGAAACCGTTTAGTCTGCTATTATTAGGATAAGCAGGGAAACGATGACGACGATGAGGAGGAGGAGTGGGAGGATTGGGATACGGAGGAGAGACACGAGGGAAGGAGGAGGAGGAGGAGGAGGAGATGGAGGATAGTAATCCTCTGGGAGGGATCCAGGGGATCAGAGAGATAGCAAAGGATGATGAATTAGGAAGATGATTGGGATGCGAAGAGTGAACTGGAGAAAGAGAAGAAGAAGAAGGAGAGTAACAAAGTAGGTGAGAAAGATGAATAGGAAGATGAGATAACGAAGAGGAGACTGAGGAAAACCGGAGAATAGGAAAGGGAGAAAGGGAAGATGGGATGAAGGGAAGAGGGAAGGAGAGGAAGAGGGAATGGAAGGCAGGAAGGAACAAGAGGGAGTAAGGATAGAAATAGCCTCAAAACAAACAGGCGTAAGGCGAACATTACAGACAAGCGCTCACAAGCAAACAGTAAAATAATCACAAGTTGCGAAGCATTCGAGGGCAGAAACATTGTAAGCCTATACAGTGGCGGCGCCAGACACTTTTTGTAACCAGGGCATAGCCAGGGCAGTCATAAAAGCAACCAGTGCAGAGGTGAGTTATGGTAAGCGTGGTAGCGCGAGCTTACACGTATATGGTAACCATTTAATTTCGCGTTACCGAAACATTGTAAGCCTATTATGCTGCCTATACATTACAGCTAAATCATGTACTAATAGACATATTGGGTAGGCCTATACACGCATAGCCTATTAGACACTATTTACTGGACGCATGCATCTCGCCAGCATTGCCACGGGAATTAGATGGAACTCATATGGGCTCTATGGCATATGCGGGTCTCATAATGGGAATAATTATAGGTCCTGCATCATGGCTACATGGGCTCCACGTGGACGTGCTGACAGATATATGTACATGTTTAATTGTATATATCCATATAAATATATTATATATACGTATATATATATACAAATTATATCATACACTGAATTGCAATATAAAATGGCGCCTAGAAAAGCTTAGAAGAGCTCTTTGAAGTTCAGACAACTGTACACATGTAGGCTCAGAGTACTATTATATCACAAAACTGTCAGCGCCGCATAATGTTTTGTCAGTTGTAAAAGCTGCTTTTTCTACTTTCTAATAGGTAAGCATCATAACTCTTCTGCATATATATATATTTGCACAGTCAGGTCTGGCCTATGCCTGTGCAAATCTACCGCCGGGCGTCGGTAGATGGTGCTTGCAACGGTTGAGGGAACCAATCTGTAATCAGGTCAACGGTATTATAAGGGAATGGAATCCCAAAATCTAGGTCCATGCAGCAATCGCAAAAGCCCGTTCATCAAGTCCAGAACAGTTCTAGTTTTAGATATGGCAGAAGAAGAAAAACAATCAGATGATCTTGTTGAATAGTAATAAGACTGAAGAATAGAGACTGATTTTTAAATACTGCGGATGACTATACATGTTGTTCAATGTTTATTAAACCATGCATAATGCAGAATTCGAAAGAGGTTCTTTGTTGAACAGGAAGCCAATGCAGTTATTTAGTATGAGGATTATGTTCTCATATTTTATTTGATTAATTATGACTCTAGCTAAAGAGTTCCGAACACCCTGAAGTTTTAAAAAGTTGACTTTGTAGTACCAGTTAGAAGCTAATTGCTGTAATCTAGGCGACTAGAGATCAGCGCATATCACAACGCCTAAGGGGTCGTCCATTATTTATGTCAAAAAATTTTAGGCAGTTTTTGACCCCTCCCCCCTTGTCAACAACTGTCAAACATTGACGGACCCCCTAAAAATTATGTCAACAATCCCAGAACCCCCAGCCCTACAAAAAGAAACAAAATGGCTCAATACATGTAGAATCATTTTTTTTAAATTTTTACACTAAAAAATGCAATCTCGAATTTCAAAATATATGAGTTTAGTTTATTATCAGCCTCTTAGTAGTATTAAACATTAAGCAATTATACATTTTTAGCGTTACTTAATGTTTTCGCTACCATTTTGAAGGGTCTGTGTTGATTCATTGGAAAAAATTTGTTGACGTCAAATTGTACCGTACCCCTCCCCCTTGTCAACAACTGTCAAACTTTTTCAACCCCCTATTTTGTTGACATAATTAATGGACGACCCCTAAACCTGTATAAGTCACGCAAATGCATGTACTGTATGACGATTTACAAATACCATTGACATAATTATAGCTAAGGGACATAGCAGAGTCAAAGGCAACACTCAAGTGACGAACAGTTTCAGCCATCACTTAGGACAATCCAAGCCACGCAGAATGAATCTGTTTCAGCTGCTGTGCAGTGCCCAACAGCAAAAATTCAGTTTTCAATGATTAACAAGGGGCTAATTAGCCAGAATCGGAGACTGCACCTCCTCGAAGGCAGTGGATAACTGGCTGAACAGTTGAATGACAATTGTATTGCATTGTATTTGGACATTGGTAAAGTGCCTCTTGCAATGTAAACTATTCAGCGTGGTAGCCCCGGGTTAATAAAAAGCAGCGGACAGATATGGAAGACATCCCTGCCAATATACAATACACACTCTGAGATGAATGCAAATTTCAGTATCTGTCACATAAAAATACTATCCCATGAATAGTTGCCAAGCACTATACCCAGCAGGCAACAGTGTAGTGTACATTGAGAACAGAAGAGGGCCCTTGAGGGTCGCCACACGCCTGAAAGCACTGGTGCATAATTTCTATTGTATATTAACGAGTATGTGAGGTTGCATATAAACATTTGCACAGTTAGATGCAACTTCGTGCCTTCTCAGTGGTTGGGCCGACCATCTGGAATAATCTTCCTTCAGATTTGCGTGTTCTTCTAGCTGGAGACTCTGCATAAACCTTTTACAAGAATGTGAAAACTGTTCTTTATCGCCGGAGTTGGGCTGGGAGCGCCTCTGAGTAGGTTATCTTGGAGGGGCGCTATATAAGTCCTCTGAATGAATCAATGAAATACGAATGAAACCACACCTCGCAGTAGAGCAAATTGGTCATGGCGATAAGTCGTCAACAAGTCTCAAGTCTGTGTCTTTTAGGCATCCTTAGACATCTGTCTGTCTTTTCGTCTGTCTGTCTATTTATCTGCCTGCCTGTCTTTTACCCCATAGATAACAATAGGCTAAGAAAGCGCCTTTCCTCTGTGTTCGAAATCTCCGGTACTGCCTATATCTAGGATCAAGTAATACCTTTCTTCACGTTGAATCCCTCTTAATGCTGCTCAACGAACACTCATCTAATCATGAATACAATACAACACAATACAACTGGGGCGCGGTGGTGTAGGGGTATTTTCGGTGCCTTGCAGCTGGAGGGTTGCGGGTTCGAATCCACCTCAAAGCCGCCGCGTAGGGACCCTGGGCAAGTCCTTCACTCGCAATTGCTCATGCGCTTCGGCGTGAAACTCCGACTCAGCGTCCGCGCAGTAGTCGGGAGCGCCTCTGAATAGGAATCTGGGAGGGGCGCTATAACAAGTGTTCAAATACAATACAATACAATACAATACTAATCCTCACATTTTCACCGTCCGTGTCCTCAAAGTTCAGCTCTTGTTATTTCTTTCTTTACACTTCCCACTCAGCCAGCTGATTTCCTAATCCTCTGTGGATCATCAACTCTATGCTGATGACACATAACTCTCCAGATCTTTCCGCTCATCACCTTCCAGACGCACGTATTCATCTGCACAACATACATTCGTGACTTTAGACGATATCGCTCCATACTTAATTTTCACACTGCCTGTGCATTAGCTACATAAGTTGTTCTCTCCAAACTAGACTAATGCAGTTCCCTGTTGGAGAACATCGACTCATCTCAATTAAGACAACTACGAACAATTGATGTCTTATTTGGATTCTGCGCATGTCATCGACCATGTCAGTCGATGTTAGACTTCTGTGTCGTTTCTTGGATTATTTTGTCTAAATGCAGAATTTGCTAATTAATTTCTAACATGTTGGAGTTCACTGTTGCTTAGTTTGCGCATCAGACGCATTCTTCGGTTCTGCTGAGGATTTTGTACATTTGACGGTATTTCCTTTGCGTGTTGTCTTGGTCTACGTGACTGTTCGAAGAAGGATGGGCTTTCTCCGGTCGAGTCTCGGATCTAAGGAACGCGTACGACTTTTACAACCGAACTTTCAAAGCTATTCTATCTGCCTCCGCTTCTGCACCATTCCATGACTTCCATCACCAACAATTTCCTCTGTGGCACAATGCTTTCTTCTCGGCTGGACTGCCCGGATTTTGAGTGGGTACGGAAACGACCAAAAATCCTGGCGGTTGCGCTCTTCATAATATATGGCGCTAATGTTCTGTTGGTCTTCCTGTTGTGGCTTTTGTGTAGCGCTGTGAAATTTCGGAGTTTTACAGTTACTTTACTTACAGATCAAAGTCTCATTGATGCTGCCGGTCTGTCACTTTTGCAGACAATTAGTTAGTATAAAAGTGAACATGGGAAGACACAAAACGGTTTAGAAAGATAGCAGAGCAGAGAAAGACACATGACTAGAATGGAATTTCTCCGCACTACTTTCCCACACGTCCGCTACTCTGTCTCAGTTCGGGATCTGGGCGTTAGCCTGGATCCAGTTCTCTCATTTTCAGACCATGTCAATCGCATCTCTCGAACATGCCTTTATCATCTACGCCAAATTCGCACCATCCGTCACTCACTCTCTCCTCACGCGGTCAACACTCTCGTCCATGCACTGATCTGTACAAGGGTTGACTTCGGCAACTCCATCTTTGCCGGTCTCTCTTCATTAAACCTCTCCAAGCTTCAGTCCATTCTTAACGCCTCCGCCCGCCTTATCTGTGGTCTCCCAAAGTACTCTCACATATCTACCTTCATTCGGGAAACTCTTCACTGGCTTCCTGTGCCCCAGCGCATTCAATTCAAAATTCTTACACTTATGCGCAACTCTCTGCTCGGGGTAGCTCCTTCATACCTTCAGGCCTTATGCACATCGGTTTCTACACTTCCTGGTCGCTCTGCTCTGCGCTCTGCCACCAGAGGCCTTCTGGTTGTCCCCCGCATGCGTGGTGCAACAGCTCAATCCAGAAGCTTTGCCTATGTCGGCCCCTCTACTTGGAACCATCTTCCGCATGAATTGCGTCTTGAGCTCCTCAGCCTTTCCCTTCCTCTGTTTCGGAAACGCCTGAAGACTATCTTATTTGTTAGAGCCCTGGGTCGGGAGCGCCTCTGAATCTCTGAGTGGCGCTAAACAAATGTTCAATTACAATTACAATTACAATTACAATTAGAAGGAAACAGAAAGATAGCGAAACAGGATAAAGCAGATGAGAGAGAAAGACAAAATGGAGAATGGTATCCTGCATTGGTCGTGTCACGAAAAAAGAGAGAAAGAAAGAAGAATGGAAAGAGCGAAGAAAAACGAAAGTTCCAGAAAAGAATAGCAAGGGAAGAATGAAACGAAACTACGTATATCAACAGCTAAACTGAAAGTATAGGGAGAATCTCAAAACCATATGAAATACTTTTCAGAGATCAGATGATGGTCGATGAACAGACAGAGGGGAGCCAGAGAAAGAGACAGAGTCTGGCATAATGGATGTGGGAACACGGTTAACCAGACATCTATCTAGTTCAGGCAGACAGCCCACCCAGCGCAGTGTATACATGTAGGAGGGACGGGCGACAAACCCCAACTGACAAGTCCTTCTACTTAAGCTGTCGTAGCTGTATCTGCGATCGTTCCTGGCCAATCTAATGACGTCAGGAATCGATCGACCGACTGCATGTGTCCAATATTATCGATTGGTGGCGCTGCAGGGCCAGGGGTGTCGGCTTTCGGCTGTTTGGGGTGTGGGGGGATCATGGGGATGGATGCTGCGGAATCTGCGCTGTGGTGGTGCTTGTTCTCGTCGTGGTCTTTTCCCGCTGTTGTTGTTTTACACGGGACTCAACCAAGCAGCCATCGACCCTCTCTCTGCCCGGTAACATTGATGCTATTGATGTTGCTATTAGCATTCAATCGCCCGTTCCCTGCTCTAACCCCAACAGAAACGAGACTGCAGGGTAGAGGCGCCGAGCGATGCTGCTGCTGCCTTGGATCAGAGGTCGCAAGTGGTGGTGGTCAGTTCATTGGAAGTTCCGGAAGAGAGAGAGAGACAGCGAGAAAGAGAGAGAGACACAGAGACACAGAGGCAGAGAGATATGCTTTGGCCTGGCCGTCCGCATCACATCAGCACCAGCCCAACACCGTCCGTCGTTCGTCCAACCGCCATATAAACATTTACCGTAGGGGGGTGGGGGTGGCGAAGACGAAGACACGGCCACGGACGATCTCCCCCGATTCGATTGCGCAACAATTAACCCACGGTCCTCCTCCTTCTCCCGTCCTTCTCAGCGCCGGCGCCTACAGGGCATCCTCCTTGCACGGTCGGTCCAGCCCTCGCCTGGCTCCGTCTAGTCGTGTCCTGCCTGCTGCTGCCTTCGTCGGCCGGCTTCGTGTCCCTTACAAGCGGCGAACATATGCATGTGATTCCAAGGTTGCTGCTGCTGGTGCTGTTACGGACGTTGGTTGCATCCGTTCGTGCTCTGCTGTTCTGCCGCATCATTTGAGGCAGTATTAGCAACACCAGCTGCGCCGTTGGCTGCTGCTGCTGCTGCTACAGAGGCAGAGGCAGAGGCAGATAGGAGGAGCTCTGTGATGGCATAGCAGTAGAATGGTGGTGGTGGTGGCGGTGGTGGCGATGGCGGTGGTGGTGCTTGTGGTAGCAGCGCGCGTGGTCTATAGATGCGCATCTTGTCGGCGGCTGGCATTGGATTCATACGTTGACGGCAGCGGAGGCGCCGACTCTAGGAACGGAATACGATGACGAAGGATATCAGCAGCAGCATCACTGGATGTAGACGACGACGAAGGCAGACAGCGGAGACCACGAGACGATGTAAGTAGCAGACGATGTAGCCAGTGCATGACACATTCCATGCGAATCACTTACATGAGATGATGTAGCCAGTGCATGACACATTCCATTCGAACCATGTACACGATGTAGCCAATGCATGACACATTCCATACGAGCCATGTACACGATGTAGCCAATGCATGACACATTCCATACGAGCCATGTACACGATGTAGCCAATGCATGACACATTCCATTCGAACCATGTACACGATGTAGCCAGTGCATGACACATTCCATGAGAACTATGTACACGATGTAGCCAGTGCATGACACATTCCATGCGAACTATGTACACGGTGTAGCCAATGCATGACACATTCCATGCGAACTATGTACACGATGTAGCCAATGCATGACACATTCCATACGAGCCATGTACACGATGTAGCCAATGCATGACACATTCCATGCGAACAATGTACAGGATGTAGCCAATGCATGACACATTCCATGCGAACAATGTACAGGATGTAGCCAATGCATGACACATTCCATGCGAACAATGTACAGGATGTAGCCAATGCATGACACATTCCATGCGAACAATGTACAGGATGTAGCCAATGCATGACACATTCCATGCGAACAATGTACAGGATGTAGCCAATGCATGACACATTCCATGCGAACAATGTACAGGATGTAGCCAATGCATGACACATTCCATGCGAACAATGTACACGATGTAGCCAGTGCATGACACATTCCATGCGAATCACTTACACGAGATGATGTAGCCAGTGCATGACACATTCCATTCGAACCGTGTACACGATGTAGCCAATGCATGACACATTCCATACGAACGATGTACACGATGTAGCCAATGCATGACACATTCCATACAAGCCATGTACACGATGTAGCCAATGCATGACACATTCCATTCGAACTATGTACACGATGTAGCCAGTGCATGACACATTCCATGAGAACTATGTACACGATGTAGCCAGTGCATGACACATTCCATGCGAACTATGTACACGATGTAGCCAGTGCATGACACATTCCATGCGAACTATGTACACGATGTAGCCAGTGCATGACACATTCCATGCGAACGATGTACACGATGTATCCAATGCATGACACATTCCATTCGAACCATGTACACGATGTAGCCAATGCATGACACATTCCATACGAGTCATGTACACGATGTAGCCAATGCATGACACATTCCATTCGAACCATGTACACCATGTAGCCAGTGCATGATACATTCCATGCGAACTATGTACACGATGTAGCCAATGCATGACACATTCCATACGAGCCATGTACACGATGTAACCAATGCATGACACATTCCATGCGGACCATATACACGAGACGATGTAGCCAATGCATGACATGTTGTATGCGAAACATGTATCATGTACACATGGTCCTCCAACAAACCGTGAACCAGCTGCATTAGAACTAATACCACTGCTGCTCAAGTCTTCGCATTTGCATTTTGTGGCTCAATTTTCTGAAGCTCTAACTAACTGTAGACTAGAATAGCCATTCTTCATCCGTCCGACATAAACTTTACTGGCTCTCTATGTTATGAAAACGAAATATGCTACTCTTCATGAGCCACTGGAGCATGGTCTCGTGTAGGCATCTATCTATAGGACCAAATAGAAAATTGTTTTTCGGGTATTTTGGGCATCTGTGGAGGGTGTCATGAATATAGGCAAAGTGCATACAGTGTCATATAGACACGTGACATGGCGGAGGATATGCTATTGTAGTATGAGTCTTCAACGATGATGTGGGATTCGGATATGCCTGTGTTTCATGTGCCTGTGTATTTTATGAGCCTGTGTGTGTGACTGTGTAAGTGTGGCCGACCGACATTTTTTATCTTTGATGTGAGGCCGTGTTTCACGGAAGACTCAGCCTCGCCCTTGCACAAGACGAGCTGCTATAGAACGCGTCGGTTGCCCCGCATCTGCCAACAACACAAAAACCAATAATACCACCAATATTACTACATATACCAACATGAAGACCGCGAGCAGCAGCATCATCACGTTGACCTTCCCCAAAGCCAATCTCAACCGCCCTACTCATCATATGCCACCAACACCCTACTGCGACAATCCACTCACTTCTAATATCCGCCAACACCCCCACTCAGCGCACGCCATCTCACCATCCAGACCCTGACTCACCCACCAACCCCGCCACCATCACCAACACCACCACCATCCCCCACCACTGCCATCATCACCATCACCAACACCAACACCACCACCATCCCCCACCACTGCCATCATCACCATCACCAACACCAACACCACCACCATCCCCCACCACTGCCATCATCACCGCACCGCCAACTGCGCTTCAGCCATGGTCTCTTCTTCCTGTAATCCTCTAAAGACATCGGCTTCAGTTTCATGTAGTGGTTGCTTCAGCTGCTGCCCCTCCAGCGGAACTACTAGAAATAGGAACAATAATTATTTCTTTGTAACAGCAGCAGCAGCAGCAGCAGCAGCAGAAGCAGCAGTATTGGTAGCAATGTTGCATCTGACGCCATCGCAGCTGCCTCTTTTCAAGGACCTGAATATTTCTATGAAGTGCAAAAAGGTCAAAACTAATCATAATTTTATATATATATATATATATATATATATATATATATATGTGTGTGTGTGTGTGTGTGTGTGTGTGTGTGCGTGTGTGTGTGTGTGTGTGTGTGTGTGGGTGTGTGTTAGTGTGTGTGTTCGTGTGTATGTGTGTGTAAGTTATATAGGCCTTATATATTATGCATGTAGCCTTTTGACCTAGTTTTCTTTGACTAATAGGAATATATCACATTAGGCTACATTGAATACAGACACCAAGATGAACACCATTCATAGGATAGAAGGTTGATATTTATATTATGAATATTTCTTAAATTACAAACCTAAAAACCTAAGCGACAATGCATAAGATTAATTATTATTTTTTATCTTATCCGGTATATTATAAGTTGACTATCGCAGCAGACATGGAGAATAGTTCTAAGTAGTTGATGATAAGCATGGTAGATTTCCTTTCGAAGCGATCTTTTATCGTTTAGCGTGAGTCTTTCCAGATCTTCTGACGACGTTTAGATACCGATAGAACATCAACTTACGCAGGTTTTCTCACAGGTTTCGCAATGAGATAAATCCGTTTTTCTGCTTTCTAGATAACCGTAGGTCAGTTCGATAACTTTATAATTCGGTGGTATACAACTAATTCACAAACTCAACTGTCGCGTTTATCAGCAGCTCAGAGGGCTACGTTTAATCCGCAAATTCACACTAAATCATCGATTTTTTCTTTGTCCTCCCCGACATCTACTTTGTAATCGTGCATTCCCTCTTTAATTCAGCTACGTAGCAAACCGCAGACTTAAAGTTTAACTCTGTACGTAGTATTAGTAGTTTCAGTTTAACGACACTGTGTGATAACGAAGATCATTAGCGTCGCCCACCTCCTTCATCCAGGCTTGGGACTGGTTTAACTTTGTGGCAGAGCTATAATTCACTTTGACGCTTATATCCGCAGACTTAGTTGAATTTTTAATCGCTAACATTTCGTGCGTCAATTAATTTTTCTCTCTTTGAACGTTATGTTACCATTGCGGATTGACGGTTTACTTCAAAGAAAGCGGTCCATGTATTTTGATTGGTTGTTGGTTAAGCGTCATAGTTTCCATGGCAACCAGTCCATAAGCTTTCGCTTGTATAGTTAATCAGCTCGTACTCTGGCAGTGCCAGTCCCAAGCCTGGATGAAGGAGGAGGGCGACACTAATGATCTTTGTTATCACAGTGTCGTTAAACTGCAACTACTACAGTACTACTAGTTAATCAGTACTCTGCCACTTGGCCTCACACATGAACCATTAAATATTATGCAATATAACGCATTTATCTTACTTCTAAGTGCGGCGAAATTAACTACCTTAGGCCTATACTAAATAAATACATTAAAATTAATAAACAAGAGATTTGATAATCTGACTAGCCATTACAATGTAGAGCCCTAGACCCCTAGTATATATATTATATATATATATATATACGTATATATAATATATATATATATATGCTTTATTCACACACACATATAGCCTATATACATAGGTGATTATGCTTCAACAGAACCACTATTAATATTACGTTGTTCTGCTATTTTATTAGTTATTATACAAATTCGGCTTATGAGTATAAATTGCATAAATTTGTATAAATATATTTCATGTGTGCTGGATTTTTGTTTTAGTCCAGACGTAATTTCGTTTCATATCAGTCGAAGTCGTTCTATTTAACCAATAGGATCGATAAAATTGGGAGTTGGTTCATAGGAGTCTCTCCTTTTCAATGTTTGTGTCCGCCTCTTCTTTGGTTCTCTGTATTCTGTATTTGTGTGTACATATGCACATAATATGTATTAACATTTTTGTTTCCTTCGTTGAAAAAAGGACTTTGCGAAGCTGGCGCTGAAGTATATAGGCGTTGACGCTAGAGGTGAAGGAACGTCGGGCTGTGTGGCCAAATAGCTGAATAGCTGAACTGGGAGAAAAGTCGTTGAACTGTTTGTACGGGAATCTTTGGACTGGGTGTCACTCGGGAGGTCATCGGCTTCTGTCTAGATGCACTCCAAGTGTATGCTTCTTCTCCTTTATTCTTCTCCTTCTTTTATTCTCCTTCTTTCTTGTTCTTCTTATTCTTCTTTCTTCTTCTTGTTCTTCTTGTTCTTGTTCTTTATCTTCTTGTTATTGTCCATATCTGTGTCCTTGTTCCTGTTTTTGTTATTGTTAGTGTTCTTATTATTCTTGTACCTATTATAATTGTTTCTGTTCTTCTGGTTCTTCTCTTGTTCTTGTTCTTCTTTCGTCTCCTAGTTCTTGTTCTTCTCTTGTTTTTTCTTCCGGTTCAATTTCTTCTTTTGTCCTCGTTTTCGTTCTTCTCGCTTATTCTTATTCCTCTTTCTTCTTCTTGTTCTTCTTCTAGTTCTTCTTGTTCTTCTAGTTCTTCTTCTTTCTTCTTCATGTTACCACCTTTCATTAGGTTTTGAAACGCGGTGGCAAATAGTCGTAGGGCCACTCATTTCGTGAAGGAATCTGCTGACCTGCAGCTGTTGAGTTTGCCAGTCAGTCAATACATAAACAACTTAAGGTCACGCCTGCATTGGTCTCGTTTAGGCTGAGACGTGTAGGCAAGAAACGCGCCGTCAATCATTCTACCTGGATTCATTCTTGTTATCTGCAAACAGTATTCATCATTAGCTTCTTCTGTTGTTTCTGCTTCTTCTTGAATAATTTCTCTCTTGGCTTTCGATCAGAAATGATCTGGACTTTGTCATGAGAATCGACCTTTATCTTATCATTGACCAACGATTCATGCCGCATGCATTACATAGGCCTACAGCGACGCAATAAAAGATTTCGGACCATTATTAAATAATTATTATCTTCGGATTAGTATCTGTTGCACGATGACATCTTTTTGTTTGGGTTAGAATGTGAAGTAAATTTTAATAAGATATATATATATTTCTATGTATGTATCACTGTATGAATGAACGTAAGTATGTATCTAAGTGTGTAGGAATGTGATGTATGTATATTTATGTATGTTGTAGGCCTAAGTGTGTAGGAAGGTATGTATATTTATGTATGTATTTATGAAGAAGAAGGTCTTGTGATCTAACTGGTACGTTTAGAAAACAACCTAAACCATTACTCTATAAACCCAAAATGTTTAAGGGGGAGACAACCCAGTGGATTGCTCTGAGAGTCAGCTAGCGGCCACGCCCGGATTTGCCTCTGAATCGGCTCCCCATCCGTGCCTGGCATTTTCTCTGATCAGATCATCCAATCGATCCGATCCTAGCATTTCTCTGATCAGATCATCCAATCGATCCGATACTAGCATTTTCTCTGATCAGATCATCCAATCGATCCGTGCCTGGCATTTTCTCTGATCAGATCATCCAATCGATCCGTGATCCTGGCATTTTCTCTGATCAGATCATCCAATCGATCCGTGCCTGGCATTTTCTCTGATCAGATCATCCAATCGATCCGTGCCTGGCATTTTCTCTGATCAAATCATCCAATCGATCCGTGCCTGGCATTTTCTCTGATCAGATCATCCAATCGATCCGTGCCTGGCATTTTCTCTGATCAGATCATCCAATCGATCCGTGCCTGGCATTTTCTCTTCGTCTCTTACTAATCATAAACTCATCGTCAATGTGCCATTGATTATTTGTTGTCTTTTGTTCATCCAACTCATCTGCTCTCTTTTCGCTCTCGTTTCGTCTATTTCACCCTCGTATCTCTTTACGCGATTTTCTCCATTTCATTCATCCGTCGTCTCGTTCATCTTCTCATTCATTCACCACGTGATTCCGCCTTCCCGCCGGCTGCTGCATCAGCCTCTTCATCTTTACCACGTCTTCCATTTATCTGGCGCTTTCCACTCATCTCCTTTCGCCATCCTTTACCACTTAATTCACTCCATCCAACCATTCAACGACTTAGCCGCCTTTGCTTCTTTTCCCATGCATCCATTTCCCCGTCGATCCACCTACCCATTAGCCTCCTATTTACGTGGAGTACCATGGGCATGTGGGCTCCAACAGCTGACGGAAATAAAACAGAAACCGTTAGATGCTCTTCTTCAAATGTTATTTCACGATGTAGCCGCTTGTAGACGGGCGCATCTTTCTTGCGTAAGATCAGAGTACTCGGTAAACTCAGGGCAGAAGAAATTAAACGGAAACGAAAAGCCCAGACACACTCAGTCCGGTCAGAGAGTGCGAATGTTCTTAACGACCAAAACATCTCGGTCCATGGTCTGATGTTTAGATTTCCAACAGCGAGGGGGAGACTTCTGCGTAGGGACAAAATTTATGGGAAATGCGTCTCTAAAAAACAGAGGGGCTAGTCTGAACCAGCGGCGAAAGTTTCTCAACCCACCAGATTAGTTCAAGGCGGTTATTTACAGCGGACTATGATTTTTAACATGATCTCACTTTCAGCGACCATTGGTTGGCGCTATATAACTCGATAGACTATATTTGATTAGATCATAGCAGATGAGAAACTCTCCAGTTTGTTTCAGCAGCAACCTGCTTTTGTACGGTAACCATAAAAGTCAATATTTTTAATCTTCGAATGACGAAAGTCCTAGGTCTATATGCATTTAGGCCTAATTAATATCATGTTAAATTCTTGGGTGTTTATGTAGACCAAAACTTAACATGGAATGAGCATATAAGAAATATTTCATCAAAAATTGCTAAGAATATTGGAATTTTATCTCGTATTTCTTATCTGCTACCATCTTACACTCGTACTACTCCTATACTACTCACTCATTTACCCCTACCTTTCTTACTGCAATATAGTTGGGCCTCAACTTATAAATCTCGGCTCCATAGCTTAACTATACTGCAAAAACGTGCATCGTTTCTTAGCAGGTGTTCCATACGGTTCTCACACTAAGCAACTATTTTCTGAGTTTGGATTATTAAGGGTCGAACTGATCAGGATCGCTCAAATCGGGGAATTTATGTATCGCTATGATCATGACTTGTTACCACTGGTATTCAAAGGCTCTTTTGTCGTACTTCCAGCATCCATTCTACAACACGAGAGGTTCGAATTCCTATCGTCGTGACTATGCTCATACTAATACTTGTGGGGCGCGGTGGTGTAGGGTATGTTCGGTGCCTTCCGGAGGGTTGCGGGGTTCGAATCACCTCAAGGGGGTCTGGTGCCTTGCAGCCAGGGTTGCTTCGAATCACCTCAAGCCGCCGCGTTAGATGGGAGTCGACCCCAATAAGTCGACCCCAGTCGACTTGGGCATCCCAAGTCGAGTCGAGTCGTTTCTGCTTAGCGCTGACCCCCAAGTCGAATTTGTACAGAAAAGTGACCTCAAGTTGTTTTCTACACAAGTCGACTTAAACCGACTTGGAACACAAACAAATCTAAATTTATCTCGCCACACTAATGACCGTGAGGCCACGATGGCGTTTAAGCAGTTGTATAGTGTTTTTAGTGCGAACAAGCGTTTTTAAGACCTATTCTGTGTTAGGGTTGTGTCATGACAATACACCTGTATATACAGTATATATATGTATAAACATGATCTAGTTGAGCGGGCGGTCAGCGCCGCTTGTCTTACGTAAACATTGACTGAATAAGCTTGTATAGCCTACTCACACTAATAGCGCGGGAAAGGTTCGAAATTGCTGATTACAGTCAGGGTTGCCAGGTCGTCGCGAAAAGCGCGAGTTGGGCTACTTTTCAATGCGCTCGCGACTGAAATTTTCGTCCTCGCGACCTCGCGATATTTGGGCTACTTTTGAAACGTCCCGCGGTCGCGACGGCGACATTATGAATTCTCATAAATTGACCGCAGTAGGCTAGTGGGTCACTGTTACTGGTGATAAAACAGCGAGGAGGGGACAAAAGGGAAGGTTTTTGGAGCATAAAAAAAGTAACAAGCATAAAAAAAAGTAACAAGCAAAAAAAAAAAGGTCATCGCATCCCAGGGGAAGAATTTAGCCTGAAATCCTGGCGCCGCAAGCAAAAATTTAGTGATCTTTTCGTTAAGCTGTTCAGCTCGCGACTCTCGCGACTTTTGGGCTACTTTTTCGCGACCAAGCACTTCCAACATCTGGCAACCCTGATTACAGTTGATTTGAATAATGCAATTGTACGGGGTACGAACACCTTTATTGTTGTATTAGACAATGATCGACTTTATTGTCGCCGTATTTGTCGGTGAGTGGTAGTACAGTACTGTGGGATGATACGCATGCATTGCTATTTGAATGAAGTTAGTGGCCAAATAATCATGACAACAGAATTAAACTGTGTCATTATAACACGCCATTCAGTGCAACCAGTCCGCGGTCCGCTGCAGATTTTTCTGTTAACCCATTAAAGCATTCCAAAATTGTTCAAGAACAAACACAAACAGCTTAAAATAGGCCTAATAAGCAATTTTATTCATCAGGTGTTGAGATCTCATTACTCATTGGTACAAGAAATTAATGCTTGCCAGGCAAATTGGCATGACATTTTAGTATTATTAGCCGTACGTAATCGTAATTAGCCTACCGTCAGGAGTCGAGAGTCGGAAGTTGGTTGTTTTTCTCAAGTCGGGTCAAGTCGTTTTGACTAGTTGTCGACTTCAAGGACCTCAAGTCACTTTAGGGTGGGTCAGATTGGCTGACCAAAGTGACTCCCAGGTCTAAAACAGACCTTGGGCTAGTCACTGAACTCAGCGGCGAAAGATTCAGTTCCGCGCTGTAGTCGGGAGCGCCTCTGAGTAGAAATCTTGAAGGGGCCCATAAATATCTGAAATGAATATGAATCAATGAATACTCGTTTATTCTATCAAATTTACTGGTACCTTGGTGTGAAATAATATCCCTCTAGCTATTCGTTCTTCTAATCTCTTGATTTCAGCTACGCTCTCTAGTTAATGAATTAATTGACTTAACTTAGTTGGTTGTCTGCTGCTATTTTAGTTAAAGCCTATATTGTTTTGTTAATGTCGTTTAATGGACTCTTCTTATTTGATTATAATCTAAGTATCGACTGGCAGTAATGAGATCCATGATCCCTTTTGGACCCCATGTAACCAGTAGGCCTACATATCAATTCATTGCCTTATTGTTTCATTGCATGTGTTTAACTGTACTTCCCACTCATTCCTTTTACTGATATTTGTTTAAATTAGTTAAGGTTAGTTAAGATTTTTACGTTAATCAAGTCAACAACTGTTATAGTCAATATTTCGGTCGCCACATAATTCTGTTGAAATTGTATAGAGGTGTCCCTACGCGGGATCTTTGAGTCCTTCAGGCCTTCCCTTGTGGCATTCAACAATCCATACAAAAAGTGCAATCTGATTTGTAATATGATTGTTTATTGTTTGGCTACAAATAAACGATTGATTGATTGATTGATTGATTGATAATATACTGTGATGTATGTGAGGGCCAGGTAACAAAAATTGTCTACTCGTATCCGACACTACTTGTGAAGTTGCACAGGTGAACAGGCCATAAGAACTCACTACTTTCGATGCATGGCAGAGAGGGTCAATGAAACATATCAATGGAAGATTTCGGACTATTACTAAATATTATTAGCGTCTGATTAGTATCTTTTGAAGAATGACATCTCTTTCCTTGGGTTAGAATGTGAAGCAAATTTGAACAAGCTATGTGAAGATGTATTTATGTCTGAATGTGAGTAAGTAGGCCTCTGCAAGTATGTACATTTATGTGTTGGAAGGCTCGTTGAAGCACATAATGTGACCCCATTTCACGTGACTTCAATCCATCGGTATGCTTTGCTAAAAGGGTTTCCAACAACATTTACTTTTATTTAGCTACTTTATATTTCTAACGTCGACAAGCCCAGTTATCTTAATCTGAGGCGGGAGCCAAGTTTGTGCGAAGACCTTATCCGGGTCCTTATACAGGTTTCTTATACAGGGCCCTTATCTATGGTTCTTATCCATGATTCTTATATAGGGTCCTTATACAGGGTTCTTATACAGGGTCCTAATCCATGGTTCTTATCCATAATTCTTATATAGGGTCCTTTATCCAGGGTCCTTATCTAAGGTCTTTATACAGGGTCCTTTTCCAGGGTCCTTATCCGGAGTCCCTCAGAAGGCTCGCACACTCAATCGTTGGCCTTCAGACCCAGCGCTGTATTGAATCGACCACAATATGGGGGAAGGGTAAGAAGGGCTCAATTTTTGTTGGATGGAGAGGTAATGTATGAAGGAAAAACTGATGAAACGATAGATAAAATAATAAGAGTTGCAAAGAAAGAAATTATGGTACGAAAAGAAAACAGAAGGCAAAGGAAGAAGTTAATTGAAAAGAAACGGATCGGTAATTGGGATAAAAACTAACTGCTCGCGGAAGGATAGCGGCAAACATCAGAGACGAAAACGAGGAGAAAAGAAGATGGAAAGCGAGGACTAAGAACGTGATGAAGATGAAAGGAAGGTGAATGAGGTGCAACGGAAGAAATGGGAAAGGAATGTCAGAACGCCCTCTCTGTTCGGTACGGTCTATGGCTGCTTCTCACATCAACGCCACACTTTGAGATCCTCAACGTATCTTATGGTAAAAGAGAAGAAAGCAGGCGCCAACCGAACAACTGCCAGTTTCACTTCCGGTTGTCGATACATGCCAAACACTGAACAGTTGTTAGACAATTGCTCAAAGACAATCATTTACGACTTCTGCCAAAACAAATCTTAAAATATTCACGATTGAAAAGTCATATACACTTCACCAGACGAACGCTCAGTTTTTGTCTTCTACTTGCTCTGTTCTGCTCCTCCTACTCACTTTACTCGGCCTACTCTTCTTCCTCAAAGTCCGACTCACACCTCAACGTGGTGAGGGGGTGGCAACAGTCAGTAGGGGAGTGCCTGCTGAGGCTATGCCATCAGTGGTGAAGGTCTTGGCTGAAGTACCACCTTAGGGCGCTACGCGAGGTGGACAGGCTCAGCAGGAACCCTGAAAAGCTACTAAACGTGGGCGGCATCGCCGCCTTTGATACCACATGTGGATATCAGAGCCAGTCCTAAGCCTGGAACTCTCTTTAAGGAGAAGCGCGAAGGTCGAACGGATGGGTGCAGATACTCTGTTCGTAAAGAAAAACTACGAATGAAATCCAATGCAAGCATTGGACTCCAACGGGCCTCGGCCCATGGATCCGATGCAAGCGTTGGACACCTACGGGCCTTCGGCCCATAGATCCTGACGATGATGATGATGACTCTTCTTCCTATCTCTTATCTTCCTACTCCTTCTACTCCTCGTACTTATTTTGCTCCTCCTCTCCTATTACCTTTTATGCTGTTTCTATTCCTCCCTCCCTTAGTGCCATCTAATTCTCCTGCTCGTGTTCATCTTACTACTCCTATTCATTCATTCATTCATTCAGAACATTTATATAGCGCCTCTTCAAGAAGCTACTCAGAAGCGCTCCCGGCCCAGCCACGACTAAAGAAAAAGACTTGAGGACTTGTAGAACCCTGCCGGTTTGCTCCTCAAGTAAAGAGCGGAGCTTAAGCGGGAGGTCATTCCAGGTGGAAGGTCCCACAACCGAAAAAGCACGGCGCTGCTTAATAGCCAAGCGTGCCCGTGGAACTAGGAGCTCACCCCTCGTCGTAGAACGAAGCGCCCGACGCGCTGCAACGTCGGACACTGGGCGGCAAAGATCACGCAAGTAAGATGGAGCACAGCCAAGAACGCAGCGAGAAACTAGAGCAGCAGTGCGGTATGAGATCCGCTGAGAGATAGGCAGCTATTACTACTCCGCCTACCCCTTGTACTCCTTCTGCTCCTCTTAATTCTTATATTCTTCTACTTAGTATATACTACCCCTATTCCTTCAACGCGTTCTACTTCTATTTCTTCTATTTCTTCTCATATGCTCCTCCTGCTCCTCTGTTCATCTTCCAACTCCAATTCCTCCAATCTCTTCTCCATCGCCTCGTCTTTCTTGACTTGCACTCTTTCCTCGTACGCCTATACCTGTTTTTCTCTTTCCCATCCTTATCTTATTGTTATTGTTATTGGTTTTTTCCTTTCTTGGCCTTTCTTTTCTGCCCAGTCAGTAAATCGCCTGATTTGCTCTTTTCAGCTCACAAAATGCTTCTGTTTGCACCAATTCTGCCTTTTCCACGATGCCTCTTTTGCGTCATCCTACAAATTCTCTTCTAATTCAATTTACTCCATCTCTCTTCCTTTTATCCTCTTCGTTGCCACTTTATTTGTCCGACTTATCTCTATCTTTATTTCCTCTTACAATTTACTCTTCTTCCAACTTTCTTTCTACTCTTATCCCTGCATTCTTATCATTCTCTTCATTTATTTTCTCAGTGTTCATACCATTCTCCTTCTTTCTTATGTCAAGTATTTACTCTCTCCCCGACTTTGAATCTGACTTTATCTCTCCAGCCTAATGTACTTGCACGATATCCGGTAAATATACGGGACATGTATATCCCTAGACACCCCACCATTGGGGCAGAGGTGCACAAATTATCTTCATTCCCATGAAACTACATTTCATCAGTTTATGATTTCAAAGTGAATGTTAAGGACTGAGGTTAGAACTGATGTATACAGGCTGCCATTTTGTTAAGTGTCTCTCCGTCTTTAAAACCAGATCGCCACCGCTGGGTCTCTGCTTGGGAAGCCCACATAAAGTATCAGCATCTTTGAGCTAACGTAAAAATGCTACTATCCCTGCGTGTTGTGCATCATTCCTCAACAAGCGATGCATCTGTTTTCGATTGCCAATTCAGCGCCATTAACTCGTCTTAACAAGCGTTGGCGCCGTCAAAAGTAAATACTATCGTTCGTCTTTCTGGACAACATCTGCTTTGCCTAATTTCACACTTGCGAAAAGAGAGAGACTCCACGGAAAGAAATCAAGAACTGTTTTAAAGACTTGTGAAGATCTTCTTAAGGGACTGTCCATTATGGATTTTATTTCAATTCGCACTATTCTTAATCTAAAGGTCTTCACAAGAAACATAGTCTAACTCAAACCATTCCGTTTACCAAACAGTCGACAAGCGTAATAGAAGAAAATCTAAACAGAATAATTCCAAAGTTTGAGTGCGCATAGAATGTGTACAGCAAATGAAGACAGAACATTGCTACATAGATAGAGATATGACTCAATAGGCTTATTATGGATGGATAGATGGATGGATAGATGGATGGATAGAGATGGATGGATAGATGGGTGGACAGACAGATTGCAGAGATAGATGGATAGAGATGGATGGATGGATGGATGGATAGATAGATAGATAGATAGATAGATAGATAGATAGATAGATGGATGGATGGATGGATGGATGGATGGATGGATGGATGGATGGATGGATGGATGGATGGATGGATGGATGGATGGATGGATGGATGGATGGATGGATGGATGGATGGATGGATGGATGGATGGATGGATGGATGGATGGATGGATGGATGGATGGATGGATGGATGGATGGATGGATGGATGGATGGATGGATGGATGGATGGATGGATGGATGGATGGATGGATGGATGGATGGATGGATGGATGGATGGATGGATGGATGGATGGATGGATGGATGGATGGATGGATAGATAGATAGATGGATAGATAGCGCGGGTGGGATGGATGGATGGATAGATGGATCGACATACAGACAAACAGACAGATAGATAGACAGACAGACAGACAGACAGATAGATAGACAGATAGATAGATAGATAGATAGATAGATAGATAGATAGATAGATGGATGGATGGATGGATGGATGGATGGATGGATAGATGGATGGATGGATGGATGGATGGATGGATGGATGGATGGATGGATGGATGGATAGATAGATAGATAGATAGATAGATAGATAGATAGATAGATAGATAGATAGATAGATAGATAGATAGATAGATAGATAGATAGATAGATAGATAGATAGATAGATAGATAGATAGATAGATAGATAGATAGATAGATAGATAGATAGATAGATAGATAGATAGATAGATTCTGTAATTAGATTCAAGTTACTTCGGTCAAATGTCTTTGAGTATATGTAGATCAATTTTTAACTTGGAAATTTCATATAAGATATCATCCATCCATCTATCCATCTTTCTATCTATCTATACGACATACTTTTCAAACTTTTTCAAACAATGAATCAGGAACTTAAGCATGTGGGCGATTGGTTTAGAGTTAACAAGTTATCTTTGAACCTGCATAAAACTAATTACATATTATTTTGTTCACATCGAAAGCATATTCCTGAAGTAAAAGGAACAGTTCTTGTGGATAATAAACCTTTACCCCAAGTAACTTCGGTCAAATTTCTGGGAGTATATGTAGATCAATTTTTAACTCTGAAGGTTCATATAGAAAATATTTCTAAGAAAGTGGCGAAAAGTGTAGGTATCTTGGCCCGTACTGCCCACCTTCTACCGACTAGAATTAGACTTAGCTTATATTACTCCTTAGTCCACCCTTATCTCTCTTATTGTAACTTAGTGTGGGCCTCTAATTACCCTTCTCGATTGGTTAGGTTAAAAAAAGAGCAGCCAGAATTATCTTGGGTAACTTGAGCTCTCTGTCTTCTCAGGCCATGTTACAGAAATTGAACATTTGTAATATCGAACAGATTAGAATTAAACAGACCTCAGAGTTTATGTTTAAATATATGCATAATCTTTTGCCTGCAGCATTTATTGACTTCTTTAGCTTGATATGCCAATCTAATTCCTTACAATGTTAGGACATCTTCCAATTATAGAGGAATTGCCACTATAGAACGAATACACGGAAATTCTCGATCAAAAGCGCTGGCCCTAGGACATGGAATAATCTCCCTGTCGCCATTCGTGTTTCTCCTTGCATTTCAATATTTAAGCAGAAACTCCGTCATCGCTTAGTGACTGTGGATCCCTGACTCCCACCATGCATGCTTTCCTTGCTATTACCTGCCTTAAGTGCTTCAATCATGTGTACATACTGTGCTCGGTACAGACACTCATTGTGTTTAATTTTTGAGATTTAGTTAACTAGTTAAGCTCTACAACTTTTGGTACTTTCTTGCATAACCTATTGTTACCTTTTCCCATGTACATGGGTAACCCTGTCAGCGGGACCCTGGTCCCTTAAGGGTTTCTCACCCTTTGCTTTTTGTTGGCCAATGTATAATCTGTTTGTGATGTTGTAAGATAGCCTACTTGAAGCAATAAAATTTTTGGGTATGGTTATGGTTATTGTAGATAGATAACTAGAGACAGATTGACAGACAGACAGTTAGACAGACAGACAGACAGACAGACAGATAGCAAGCTAGATAGTAAGAGTTTGACGTTGGAATGAACTGTGGGAAGCTAACAAAGTGTAATGTGGCAGCATACATAGCAGTGCTTCCATCCTTAACCTTTAGTATTTACGTCGGTCTCACACATGCGTTCCATCGTTTGACGAGTTGAAGCAGTTGCGAACAACATACACACTTTTGTAAGAATCTGAGAACCAGATCAATTGATAAGATCGCCCAAGAC